>LKNJ01002002.1:0-65631 GCA_002120245.1 Maccullochella peelii
ACACACACACACACACACACCCGACAAGCTCTATGTCCAGTAAGTGTGCACGGCTACACGCACACACTCACTCTCACACATTCACACAAATGTCCATAACCCACATAGTAGTGGTTCAATAATTGAGTGATTCCCCTGATGAAGCAGCAAGGGAGAGGGGAGCACAAGAGACAACCAGTTATTGGTGCTGGCCAGACGAGAGATGATCTTGGTTTTTTTTTTTTTTAAATATCATTACAACATTATTATTTTATAACAGCATTCTATAACACCCCCAACATTAAACATTACGTTCCTCACCATGAACTGAGCGGGGGTCCACAAACTGCTCCAAGAAACCCTCATGTTGCACAAAATATGTGACTAGGATCTGTGAAATCTTTGTAAATTGCATGTGCTATATCAGCTAACTATTTAAATTAGTTAGCTGTGAATAGAATCTGGTTTCACTGTACAGTAATGCATATTTCAAAAGTAGCTTACACAAAGCTTTTCAGCTGAGTGCAAATTAAAGGATCAATTTAAAGAATAAAAAAAAAAAACATACCCTGGACAACTGAAAGGCCTCATTAAAGTCTAATCAGTGGCCATGATGCTTGTCTTGCTATTGATACACAACTGCTTACTGAGATATTATTTGGAAATAGCATTGGCTGACATTATTTAGAAAACTATGCAGCAGCACTTGCATCACTATGACATTCTGTGTAAGACCAGATTTATCAGAATTCAGATGACGGTTTGCTTTCGCAGTACTCTGAACCACAAACATATTATCTGGTCAAGTAAGTCAAATGTTTTATTTAGATATCTAACAGAAATGAGGCAACAGCCAACATTTAACCCCTGGTATGATTTTGCACATTGTGATTTTATTTATTACTGAAATATTCAGTGCAGTTTCTACTTCCACACTTGACAGGACAAAGTAAATATGAGTTGCTTTAAAGTGTTAATGGATAACACACTTTTTTATGACAGAAACGAATCAATTTAAATATCAATGATTAAATCCATCCATCCATCCATCCATTGTCTATACCGCTTATCCTCAGAGGGTCGCAGAGGGGCTGGAGCCTATCCCAGCTGACATTGGGTGAGAGGCGGGGTACACCCTGGAGTGGTCGCCAGTCAATCACAGGGCTGACACATAAAGACAGACAAACATTCACACTTATAGTCACACCTATGGACAATTTTGGAATCATCAATTAACCTAACCTGCATGTCTTTGGATGGTGGGAGGAAGACAGAGTACCCAGAGAGAACCCACACGGGTACGGGGAGAACATGAAAACTCCACACAGAAAGGCCCCAGCCGACCGGTGGGGTCGAACCGAGAACCCTCTTGCCGTGAGGCGACAGTGCAAACCACTATTATATTTTAGCCAGGTCTCACGCTGAATCGTCCACAAATGTTGAGAATCAGGCTGGAAATCTTCCATAACTCACGGCGCCTTGGTCTGGGAGACATGGCTGAAATGACTCCTGTTATGTTCAGTTAAATGGATTTACGAGAAGAGGGGCCTAAGATATACTGTGGTACTCACATTGGACTAAAATAGGCATTTCCCTTTTTTTCCCCAAATGCTAATTTCCATATGAACCACAATGTGTTTTTTTTAATATATGCTTCATCTCTCTCATGGAGAAAACTGGCTCCCAGCTTCACAGCATCATCATATTTGTCCTTTTACCAAAAGATGATGTCTTTTTAACGTATGCTGTTCAGTTAAAATCAACTGATACCGAATGAGTTGCACTTTAAAGTGGAAATGAAAAAGTGACACTGGTGCAAGTTACACATCTTTCACTGTGTGCTCAACCGAAGGTAATTCTCAGAGAAAACTAGATGGTCTGAGCTGAGCCCCATCTGGTCAAAACCTTTCTTTTCACGTCTCGTGGGGCTTACAAAGAGAAATCGTATAAATGAGTACAGGACACAAGCTTACTAATTTTACGAGGCATTATGAAACTGTGCCTCAGTTTTAAAAGATTAGACGTAAACAACAATATAAACCCTACAAATCTCTTCTCCAAAGCTGAACCAGAGGGGCCGGAGCAGTGTTAGTATTGGTGGACTCTAATCATGTGTTGCGCTTGGCAAACACACTTAGGGCGGAGAAAACCCTTTGCAAAAAGTTCAAATAGAAACCTGCAAATCCAGCAGGTTCTTAGCAGCCTTGTGCAAGGTTTCCGAGAATTAGCCTAGATAATAGGGTCTTTGTGGGAGAGGTGACTTGAGTTTCTATGTTGTGATTTGGGGATTGAAAGAACACTTTTGCAATGTGAATCTTTGAACTTGTGGATGTGTCCAACTGTTGACTGATCATTCAGCTGAAAATGGGTGCTTTGGTTTCAACATCATCCCCAGATAAACAGAAAAAGTGCAACATCACAAATGATGACTTCCAAGAGAAGCTTCTATGAAATACAGATAGCTTCTGGGTCATGCTGATAAAGCCTAGACTTGTTTCAGGTCAACAGAGATAGGAAGTGAAACCTGCTTACATTTGCACACACTGCAACACACATACACACACATTTTAATATGCTTGTTAATACCTACATTTTACAAACAAGCATGCATAGCAAACAATGTAAACTCTGACACTTGGGTATTTAGCCCTAATTATCAGCACCCTCTCTGAACAGGCCAACTGACACAGAGCAGAATTTTGTACTTCAGCCTTTTTCTTAGGTGTATGGACATTACCCAGACAACCAAATATAAAACACAAGCAGTCAGCACTAATAACCAAGCTGCAAGACAGTATCAACTGGCTCATACTTTTTAACCTTACTGAGCAACGCCTCCTCAAAGCTCAAATGTACAGCCTCCAAACTATCACCTGCCTTGTGCTCATCTACAATTACAACTTCTACTATTATTACTATTGTCAACAATTCTGTCATGTCTTGCTATATAAAGCTGTATATATTCATAGCAACCATTACACACTAGAAAATGTGTGTGATGCAAACAAAGAGGAGTGAACCTATTAGGAAACAATGTCTGAATCATGGGGAGGATCCGTAATCTGGCTTTAGCTCTAAAAATCTTGTCCTCATTGATAGCATAGTTCTTGAACATCTCATTAGAAACAGAACAATCAGCAGCAGTAAATTCAAACCAGTCCACTGTTGTCGTAATTAATGCTGCTGTTAATCCACTAGCAGATGTTAGCTATGTTCAGTGTCACAGTGAATCACAGTGGTCCTCACATGGTTCAGGGTCACTCTAGTTCAAAGGCAAAGGTCATGGAGTTGTGGTCAGCATGACCAAACCTCAAATATAGCAGTGTGTGTGTCTATGTTGCTGCTGGGTTTCCTTCAGAAGCCCAGACAACCTGGCTTGCCCTCTTCAACAGAGAGACCTTGCATTTTCTCAAGTCCAAGTCCACATATCTGCTATTCTTCTTAAGTCCAAGAACAGAGAGGCTGTAGCAAGCTGCCTGAAAGTTTATCATCATTATTCAACAAACAAGACAGCTCTGAACCCTCTCTCCTGTTTAGTATGTCAGATAATATCTCAAGTGGTATGAGTGTTTGAGCCAAAGTACTTACCTACCAAGCAAACAACTTTAAGTTTACCTCATTTAGACTTTATCAAAGTGAATGGACATTTGAGAAAATATGTTGGATCTTACACAAGGCAATCTACTAAATAGCCTCCAATTTCATCAGCAGTGGTACAGTGGTGGAGCCAAGACCTGAACTCAGAAATATTGAAGCAAGTTAATAATATTATATTCTTTACTTGCAGTTTCCATTCACCTGCTAAGTTAAATTTATGTCGCAGAAAAGTATACTGCATGCCTTTTGAAGAGCATGCACATGAATACATTTTAAGATAAGATAAAAGACTTTTGATTTCTGATTTTGTCTGGAACAAATCATCACTACTGTTGTGATCACTCAAGAAAGACCTCAGCCGATACTGGAGAGTTACGCTACAATCACACAATCACACTGTTAAGGTCCTTGGTGTGGTATCTGAATGATGTAGTTTGCCTGTTAGTTCAGTACAGTACAATTCCAAAAATATACACTCTTCTGAAATTCATATACAGTAAGTCTACGTGTGCTACATTGGTGATGGCAGTTATGACAGGTGTATTTTGTTCAAGTTTGATGTCCTGAAACAACATGAATTTTGCATGCCCTTACTCATAATGACCCTAACCATGACCCACATGCACACACAGATTCTCTTTCCCCTCCCCACACACCAGTCTTGCTTTAAGTAAGTGTAAATGGTATCCATGAAGTGCCTCTTAAAAGGGTTACGCTACACACCCCACCCTTTCAGCGGTAGTCTACAGTTAGGTAGCGTGTCCTGTCAGGTTGCAAATGCACTCAGCTATCCATCTCAGGCAGCCACGCTAGAGGTAGCGTGGGGGCAAATCGTAGCAGAGCTAATGGCACGTTATGGAGAATTAAACCAAGCTGACTGGGCGCTCGCCTCAAAAACCAAATCACTGGGATGAAAGAGGAAGGGGGAGAAAAGCATCTCTTCACTCAAAAAGATTGTCTGTTGTTGGGTTTTGAGGCTAATTGGTGGTGAGAGGTTTGATAGAAGGCGGGGAGTTCTGCTATTCTTTTTTAGGTTAGTGGTTAACACAACACATCTGACAGGCGGGCATTATAGGAGCTCATTCAGAATCTGTCTTGATGCAGGGTGTCTTCAAGTGCTGTGGGAAATACTGCACGAACACATTACAGGTCACACAATGTAGTAAATGCGGCATGGAAACTCACTGTTTTTTTTTCTCCGAGTCTCACTGCTGTGACGTTTATGGGGCATACTATCAGAGGAAAATAGTGGAGAGCACATAAGCAATGTCAACAACTGACAATAAAAGTTAAGCCCAGTCAAAGTATTTGCAGGACCCTTAATCACTATTGTGGTCTTACAGCACTTCACAATACCCACACTATTATGAGAATGGAAACAACATCTGCAACCTTAGACCTTCAACTGAGAACAAGTTAACATTTGAATTAAACCTCAATATGAAGCAGAAATTGTTACACACTTTTAAAAAGGGACCTACTATGATGGTTTGGATGAATAAATACATTAACAACTACAGGGTGATCCACATCAACAGTAGGCTGGTTACTCTAGTAGACAGTTTATTACATACAGTATATGGAAAGATATGCTTTTCACATTGCTAGCAGTAACAGCCATACGTTTCCATTCTGTATGAGTTAGCAAATAAGACATCAAGTTTCTCCTGAGGCAAGTTATAGGTTCCTATAGGTACCTATTTGCTTTATGATGATGAGGATTCCAAAACCACCTGACTCTATGTCTTACTGAGATCTGACATGTGGGAAGTTTAAAAGTTCCCGTAAGAGCTATCATGTGGAATGTACAAATTATTTTGGTCTGATGAGGATGCCTAGCAATTTCCCATTAGGCCATAACTTTCTTCTCCTACCACAGGTATTTTCCCTGGGCAAGCCCCTGCAATGGGTGTGCACTAGCATAAACACAGCTGCACCATGTGTGTGTGTGTGTGTGTGTGTGTGTTTAATGTGTTTTATGTCCACGCAAATATCTGCTATGAATGTCGTGTATGAGCCTGTCAATAAGTGTGAGATTGATATGAAATGTGAGATTGTGCATGGACACATGTCTTTCTTGTCTGTCTGCTGTGCAGTATGTGCATGAGGGTTTGACATCATGAGTTTGTGACCATGAGTGTGTACAAATGTGGCTCATCGAGGGCAGGTAGGACACTGAGGCATTTTGCAGCCAAGTTACCTCCCCCACTGTGGCAGTTGATAGTAGATGACAGTGTCAGGAAAGCAGACCTGGCCAGACAGGCCACAGTGAAACCTTACATTAACCTCATTTATCTGTGTCGTAGCTCATCACCTGACATCCCCCCGCTACATGCTCACTCTCTGATGAACACACTGGCAAAAACACAAGCTCGAGCTGCAGTGGACACATGCACACACACTAAAATTTAACGCGCAAATACACACAGTAACATACAGTCATGGATACATGCAAACACAAATACATGCCATACACATGTACACATCACATACATAGTTAGACCAGTTTTCAAATTCCTCAACACATGTTCTCAATTATCAGCAATCTTAGGCAGCCAATGAAATATGTAAAACAATGACAATGAGCTAAATCTAGCAAA
This sequence comes from Maccullochella peelii, assembly GCA_002120245.1. Taxonomy (NCBI): domain Eukaryota; kingdom Metazoa; phylum Chordata; class Actinopteri; order Centrarchiformes; family Percichthyidae; genus Maccullochella; species Maccullochella peelii. The sequence continues at coordinate 6,177 of LKNJ01002002.1, forward strand.
TAAGAGTTGTAACTGGACCCAAAGTAAGAAAGTGATTATAATATGATATAGGATTATAAAACATAGAGAACAGTAATACGAGGTGCATTAATGGTAATATTTCTTTAAAATAAGCCATGGAATTTCTTTAAACTTTTAAAAGTTTAAGAGCAGGAAGATATTGAATTTTCTTTATTTTATCAGTGCAGTACCATACACAACACTAGACAGAAATGAATTCCATTGGGTATGTACTGCCATATTTGTCTTGCACTGTGCTTTTGTCACTACACTCAAAGCAGAAGTAATGCCACCATCTTAGGACACCTCTTTGTAATTTACGGTATAGCTCCAATTAAGTCACCTCTCATCGGCCAACAATGTATACAATCTTTTTACTTTCAAGGGACACTTTGGTGCTCATCAAGCAGTAGTGACAGGCCACTGGAGAAACTTTTGGGAAGATCTTAGTCTAGGATAGTGAAAGAAAAATAGAGAAAGAGACACTCCCTAAAGAGGTCCTGATACTGTAATTGGTGATAGACTCATGGGACTCATGGGCAAGCAGGGAACATCCTGGCTCACTAGGTCTTATCTCTGTCAGCAGTGTTTTAGCACACCTCCCTGACTGTCATAGCCAAATGTCCCTGTTCCAATGTCATGAGCTTACTACATGGCTAAAGGAAGGGCCAGAAATAATAGCCAGTCAGTCAGGCAGCCAGTGAGTCAGGCAGTCAGACGGGTATCCAGAAAGCTTGTCAGCTAGCTAGCCTGCAGCCAAGCATCCAGCCAAATGTCCAGCCAGATGAGGTTGATCCATGGCCATACAGCTAGCCAGCCATCCAGTAAAAAGATGAACTGGCCAAGCCACAACTACCAGCCAGACAGAGAAAGCCAGTAATCCAGCCATGCATCCAGCAACTTGCTCTATTCAAACCACACCACAGCTCTGTCGGAGAGGAAATAGTTTCAGCCTTACAGACACTGTTTTAAATATTGTCTGTGGTTTAGTTGCACAGGCTTGTCTCAACCTGTCCTCCAGTGCCCACCCATGTATGCCCCTGACCATATGGTGACCCGAGTTTTCATACACCGATGCATTGTCAGAAAGAGGGGGGCAGTGATAACAACTGGCCCGTGGACAGACTGGAATTCAGGACTTCACTGCATATGCCACATCACGAACCATCAATGACATGAGATGTTTGAGGATGCATTGTACTGACCCTCCCCATGCTGCCAAGTGCTGTGTCTTGACATCAGCATCCTAAGGAGTGAGCAGTAATAGCGGAAAGCAAGCTTGTGCCAAGAACAACATTGGTGAAGGGTGGGTTTTGGTATTCCAGGGATTGTTTCTATCACTGGCCATTTTCCTGTTATTGAATTCCCCTCTCTCAATGCATATCCTCCTGGCTCAAACTTAAGTTACTGTTGATACCCACACACCCACCTTGCAGCTTCACTCCCAACAACTGAGGTGGAAGCATCAGTAAAAATAGAGTAGTACATGAACAGTAATTTTTTAACTGAAACATACTTTTTTTTACAGATATAGTGTAACAGGCACATAATGGCCCCTCTTCAGCCCACATGAATACATTTTGATCCAGCATAAAGCTAAGGTTTATTATGCTTTACCAATTGACCCTGATCTAAAGGGTAAAATTACAAAGGAACCACTGCTGACCAGTGACAGCAGTGTTTCCATTTTGGCCCCAACATGCACAGTTGCCTGTGTTCATATGTGGGAAGCCAATAAGGGATTATGCTCTTGTCGTAGGAGTATAAATGTGATGTTTTGTTTACATGTACATTTTGGTACATTTGGATACATAACTGTACTTTTGGGGGTACAAATAATCTGAAAAGACACTGCCATGTCGAAAAGACGGACTTCTGCTCAACCTTTTACTGAAAGTGAGGAAGAATATGGATGGCAAGGTCAAACTTACACTTTCTTCACCTCTCTGGGCTACACTTTTTGACTGTTAAGGCTAAACAGGATTAAGACTATAGACGATTTTGGACACTGGTGCTTATATGGAATACATATTACTGAAATACCTAATGTAATCCATTATAGATCAAGATTGTCAGTTCAGCATTCAAATGCAACCAATAGGTATTTTGATTAATATATTTACAGTACCCCCCTAAATTTACTCAAATTAAGTTTTGAATCGGCATAAAATTTGATTAGTTGTTCTTAAACTTTTGTCGTAATCTTTAGACAGACAATGCTTGTGAATGTGACGCTAATGTCTTGGTAATAGAAATCATTACATTTGTGCTCCAATATATGTACATGACCCCAATTCCTAGCATTCTTCTTTGATCTCTCTTCTTCATCACTATCTATCTGGCTGTGTCCCAGGTTGTCAGCTTATCCCTGTCCCAGGCCTGGAGCTCTATGGGGAAGAGAAGAGTCTGCAGGAGCTGTCTGACTGCCAGTCAGTGTCAACTCCCCACTGTAATCCTCTACTGCCTCCGATAAGGATAAGGCAGAGAAGACTAGGCTAGCAGAAGAGAAGAGAAGAATATGTAAAAGCCAGCTGCAAGAAGACATGGAGACATGGAAGATTGAAGAGAACAATAGAGGCAGAAATGTACATGAGACAACAAGATGTTTTTTAAGTGTGGAGATGAGTAGAAATATACCCCCCCACCCCTCAAACAAAGTGCTGTGGCTTTGTCATTAAGTGAGCCACAGTTCAAAGAGCTTAGAGCCATTGCTTTATTATGCACTATATAATACCATTAAACAGAGAGAAAATAACTCCAACCACATTTGGATGTCCTATAAAGAGAGAGCTGCTATCAGTTAGGTTCTCCCTCATTTAACTTGGCCCTCGAAAGGCCAATGCTTAAAACCCTTTCCTCTCACCCAAACTTTGCATGGAGTATGATCAAATATGACTCAAGGTAGAGAGATCAAAGGGAGCAGCAACCTGAACTAACTATTGCATGATGACTTACATGCAGTATCACATTTGATGTATAGCTCAGGCAAAGGAATGATCTTTTTAGAGAGAGTTTAGGAAACAGCTCTGAGGATTTTAACCGATTTGATGGGTTGCTTAGATTCAAATTGATGCAGGAACTCAAATTTGTAGTCTAAAAGTTTTTTGCACGCAATAGCACTCATGTCATCATTTAGACACTATACACTCTGGAGTTCAGTCCAGTTTAGCTTTTAACAGCAACCTTCCTGGCATAGACAACTGTATATCATGTCAGCTACACTAGCAGCCATTACAGAGCCAAAGCCAACACACAGCTGAACTAAGCCCCAAAGCCAGCTTCCCTTTTTCACATGGTTATTGAGCCATGCAGTGGCTTATCGACCCGACAGTGTAACACAAGTTTGTAGGATGGCTTTAGTCCTCTCTTTCCCTATTTCTCTTCCTGTCTCTCTCTTTCTCATTCAGACGCTGGGACTACCTTGGTCATTCAGAATATTGGTATTGATTAGACTGCCACTTCAAAATAAAGACGGTAAGCACGGAAACAAGGTCACAAACACTGCAAATTTATACATGCACTCTAATGTTCACACACACACACTCAGAAGGTATAGATCCACAAGGAAAGTGGTAAACTCTGAATGTTATAATGAATGTTTTGATTGAATTATACATTTAAGAAATGACTAATGGGTCTTCAACAAGTCCATTAGACCATAAGACCATAAAACAGTGGTCTCATTGACCCTTATATTACCAATGACGTTTTCCTTCTTTATAGATGAATTGCAGATTTAAAATGCCTGCCATGGCATCTCAATTGAATTGCTATTGTTGTCCCATTCAGACAGCAGTCTAAGAAACACAAGATCGTGCACTAAGCAATAAAGGCCCATGCGATCACACACAGTGGAATGTTCTTTCACACAAAATACAAAAAACTCTCATTGATCCCCTTTAAAAGCAGTATTCTGTGTGTGTGAGTGTGTCCTTTCTCTTGTGTGCATGCACGTGTACTCAGTGCACTCGTGAATAGAGGAGGATGAAAGGAAAAGCTGAAAAGGTCTGAGCGCACTGCATGGTTCAACCAGACAGCTCAATCTCTTGATCTGCCCCCACCCTCACCCCCCCACTCTTTATTTTTTCAAGATCATTTTTCTCACACACTCTGTTTTTGTCCCATACTACCGACACTGCTGTGCTTCTTTCCTGTGTAGCTCATGTAGCTTTATGTGTAAAAGGAGAAGGCCAGGATTTAACCTGTGACAGCAGTCTGGTGTGAAGGCAGCAAATAGGGGTTGACGTCATTTTCATTATCCGGCATCAAACATAAAAGTTTGTGTGTGAAAGTGGTAAAAAGCATGGGCAAGATATATAAAGGAGAGAAGGGAGGAAGGAAACACGAGAATATCTAATCGATATGCTGATCGTGGCTTGTGTTGGAACACATATTCTGTAGACTTATAATTTGTGTGCAATTTGTTTGTGTGCAGTGCTTTGTCTCTTTTCAGTGCACAGTTATGTTTGTAGACAAAGTTGGAGCAGGTAAATGTTTTTCTATGTATGTTTACATAATTATAATAAGTGTCTGTTTGTCATGGCTCCTTGCAGCACACTTGCACTATGTGTACATGAGAGTTTGCAATGGTAGTACTAAACTTTGGCTGCACATAACAGCCGATAGCTTCTTGGTGTTGTATTCCACAGATTATTTGATGCAGCATGATTTATACGTTTGGATGTCTTATCTGTCTGGTTACCACTGCCCCAACACCACCTAAAGCTTTTGCAGACTTCAGTGCAGAGCAGGGTTTGTTTGTTTTTATGTGTGCTCATTTGATCTGAGGAAAATGCGTGCCAAAATGTATAAGACCAGAGCGAGAAAGTTTACTTACCCATGCAGACTCCAAACATCGCAGGGGATATGGGTCAATGATATTTCAAATTTTCACTACACCTCTGCACCTCTGCCTGCAGTGTGTTACCTGTCAAAGTTATTCTGTAAGCAAATTTCGAGAATAAGTACCGTTGTTCCAACTAATTTCTCAATAAATATACACACAAACACCTGTTTCAGCCATTGGTCAATCCATTTGCCCCGCCTACCCATCATTCACTCAATTTCTGTCACTTATTCATTCAGCCGTGAAACCTCCGCCCAATCATTACCTGGAAATCTCACTCGGTCTCTCTCAACCACACACACACACACACACACACACACAGTTTTCCTCTTTCCCTTCCATAGGCAGCAAATTCCTGAAACAAAGACAAGACTCTAGCATGATCTAGCAGATGTGTGTATTCATGTGTGTTTGAGTGCGTGGGTCGGTGTGCACATATGGCGCTGACAAATGAGCCAAGCTCAGTTAAATGGCTTGTGATTAGGACACATTGGCTTCTAATTGCCTCTCATTACCATTTGAAAGTGAGTGGCGGCTGGAATCAAAGGCTATGGTGGCAGTGGTAAGTGTGTGTGTGTGTGTGTGTGTGTGTGTGGTACGTGGGTGGAACAGCACGCCTGATCCACAGTGACATAACCGAACAATAGAGCACTAGAGTTTGGTGTTTCCTTATCACAAAGCCTCCGTGTTCTCCACCATAACTAAGGCAAAGCACAGACTTTAAGAAACCTGAAAAATATTGAACCTGCTACTCTTACAGATCCAATCAAAACCCTTTCTGCTGCAATTTCAAACTCCTTGAACTCCAACTGGTGACCAACTACAAGTACTCCCTCTACTGTTCCCTACATATACAGTTTTTCCCTCTCTCTCCTTGCTACGCCTAAAATAACTCTACATTTTAGCATTTCGTCATGTCAATTTTGTTCAGCACTTGGTTAATCCTTACCTCCCTACCTAAATCCCTACTAGGCCCTCTGTTTACATACCTTGTAGAAGCATGTCTATCTTCACTCTCCACCTTTTGTATTAACATCTCTCCTCTGGTCATGTACTCACCACCCTTAAGAGTTGTGGGCATTAAGCTGTCAACCCCCATACAGAAAGACCTGGTGCTGAAACGACTGAGTTTAACTTATATTCTATCCCAACCCAGAAATTCTTTTCTAAAATCCTGGAATGTACTATTTCCACTCAGCTTAACTCACATCTACAAGGCAATAACTATCACAGCACCAAAACTGCCTTATTCAAATTCACAGTGCAGCCGACCCATGCTCCATCCTCACTCTTCTCTGCCTAAATACGGCTTTTAACATGGTGTCTCATAAAAGCATCAATTATGCTCTATTGGCATGACCAATCTGTACACCTTTGGTTGATTTCTTAAGCAGAACAGTGTGTCTCCATTAAGACCAAGATCTCAAAGACCTCCTCATGGTATTCCACAGGGATTAATACTGGGTCCCCTTTGCTTTATCATCTACCTCCTCCCCATCATTAGACATCAAGGCATCCCGTTACGGAGTTCATGCTCGGCTATAAATTTTCATTTAACCCTTTGGTTACTACCTCTCTCCCTTCTCCTACCTGCTGCCTCTTCAACAGTGAGGACATAGAACAAGATGAGCCAAAGTCTCTGCAAATTAAATAGAAACAAAACTGAAATTCTTTTAATTGGCTACAAAATGCATGGTCTCAATATCTCTGTTGAGAGCCATTTCCCTCTCTGCTCAAGTTAAAAGCCTTGGTGTAATTTTTGACTTGAAGCCTCACACAAATTCATTCACCCACAAATTCTACTTCCCTGTCCCAGATTATCATAAAAAATACTCAACACCCGTCACCTCCTTATCACCTTCAAACTGTACTACTGAGTTTTGTTGTTAATCATTTCCCTAACTAACTCCTAAATCAATTATCTGCCAACATTATTACTCACACCTGAGGATATGATCACCTCTTCCTCACTTTTAAAAAGACTCCATGGACTTGCCCCACTCCCCATTGTTGTTGCTGTTGTCACTGATGTTATGCTGTCATGACACTGTGGTATGTAATACTACACTACAAATTCTACACTTACAGACCTTGTAGATATTGAGGAAGAAAGACAAAAGCAGCTATAGAAAGTATCTTGCATGACTTTTTGTGTTGCTGCATTTGTGAATGTACTGTATAGGCCGTTCATATCACCAAACATGAAAGATCACTTCAGCCGTATCTGTGAATATATAGGCCAGGCATAAATACCAATAGATGTGACAGATCATTCATTGCCGTGGTCTAAATGAAATGATTCACAAAAGTATTTACATTTTGGCTCAGCTCATACAAAACATACTATATCGATGTAACTATTCGGGGGGGATATATGAAATGTCAATGTGGGGATTTTAGCATGAAGAGCTGATGTATGCCCACCACATAAGATCACAAATTTCTTTTACTACTACAACTCAGATCTCTTTAATAGTAAGATTGGGGAGTGCAAAATAAATCTTACTTCTGCTAAACCAAAGACCTATGACAAACAACAAATGCAGCCAAAAGTGGTAGCCATTTCTGTTAAAATGATATTGACTGAAGACCCTTTGTATCGACAGCAAAAATAGAGATGTCCAAAACCTAACCGTAAAACCAGTGTTGAAGCTGATCAAGACATTTTTTCAGCGAGCAGTATAAACTATATAAAAAGCACTGTTTCTTAATGCACAGTGTTGCAAGCGAGTGAATCACAAAGCAGTAGGAACTTGCAGTTTTATGTAATATCTAAACAGACACCATCTGCCAGCAATCGGTGAGAAGAGCCACTTGTATAAATTATTATATGTTATATAATTATTGTCTTGGTAGACACTCAAGTTCAAGAATAAAAACTGGATACAAACTGGGGTAAAAAGAAAAACATGTTTGCAATTGTGTAAAACCTCACTGAATTACTCCAGCAGCTGTACATGTATTTTTACCGAAATGTTGCCAAATAAACCAACATGATTAAGTACTACTGGTCAATGAAGAAGCTGCAGGGTGGCATAACTGCATTTTTTCCCAGGTTTTTTAAAACAATATTTTGGCAAAATGACATGTGTTTTGAAATATGCTGCACAAGAAATCTTAAAAGTTTTTATTAAGTATATGGATGTGTCAAGTAACCTTCAGACTTTTTTGTGCGGTAGTCTAAAAAGAGGTGAGGAGCTGATAAAACAATATATAAATTTTGGTTGAAATCTCCCTTTAAACTGTAAACTTAACTGTCAGTTAAACATTTCCATATGGATTGTTTGTTGTACCCAATAGCGAGTTAACAATCTTAATATATTCGGTATACATGTATCATAGTTTATATTTTCTATATTCTTGGGTTCAGTTGTATTACCATATGTGGTCATAAATGTGAGTATAGCTTTTGATGAGATATTTGCATAGTAGTAGCCCTCTTTAGGATGACTAGTTAATTCATTGCCTAAGGAAAGGCAACTCAGTATGCTACAGGACATGCTTCAAACATGGGAAGATACATAATCAACAAGTGAAGCTGGCTGGCTGACTTTTTTGTTCAAAATTACACAGAATTACACAGACACCATCAAAAAAGGGGAACACTTAAAAATGTAAATGCAGCTGGTGGGGAGAACTGCAGCTTTTCATCTTCAGCAGTTACATTTGTCCATCCACTTGGTCTCATTTGGATGCCATATTAAATTGATAATGTGAGTGAAAGCATAGGCTACCACTTGGGACACATAGCCTATCCTGAGTGCAACTCCGAGGTGTAAACAGAGTAAAAAATAGCCTGCTATCACAGGCTTCCCTACAGTCCCGTTATATAATGGTCCAAGCTAGGATGAATGACATCACGGGTAGTCCAGCAATCACAAACGCTATGTCCTTTACAACCAGCTGGCAATGTAAAACACCGTGTAGTAACATACGCAACAACAAACATCTTTAATAAACAGTTGTAACATGCAAAATAGATGTAACTACGTGTTCGCAAACACTGGACAAATTATGTGGACTGTGGTTAGTTGTTCTTCGTCTCTTTTCGTGGAGAGAAAACACTTCCGCGATGGTGAAACGTAGATAAAAATGTAATGCTTGCCTTTGACAGTCCTTGTCAGTAAGAAAAGAGTTCAAAAGAAGACGCATACGACTTGAAGCAACGTTATTTAGCAGCGTGTGCCAGTGTTAAGCGCTGAGAAATAGTCTGCAAAGAGCAAATGTTTGAGCCGAGGTCGAGTGGCGCAGTTACTGGAAGTACAGCGCCTGCCCGACACCAGCTCGCCCGGCGGACGCGCTCCTCGCTCGGTCAGAATCCAGCCAAACCTCCGCTCTCTTTCGGCCCACTTAAACACTACTTTGCATTTACGTTCCGAAATGACAAGTATATACACACAAACCCCGCACGCCCCAGTACCGCTTGGTCACTTAAAAATAGGTCAGAGGGCGAAGTAAACATTTTCCAAGGCTTTGGAGTAATAGCGTCAGCGCCACCCTGCCCAGTTTTTCCAGCCATTTTCTCTTCACAGCTCCAGAAGACAAAAGTGGCATGGTGAAAGCAATGACAGGTTGGTGAAACGAGTATTGAATGAGCAGTTTTGTGTGACTTACTGTAGGGTGTAACGGGCTGCTGAGTTTGTGTGTCTCCTTGTTGCCAGGGCTCCCCTGCTCTGCTCCAGCGTTGACGGTGGAAAGCGTCTCCCCTCCTAATGATGTTTGCAGCGCACAGCTAACAGCTCTCTGCCCCCACCTTCGGAGAGAGAGAGAGAGACCGAGAGAGTGAGAGAGAGAGGGGAGCTCAAAAATGGAGCAGTTTGTAAGCTACTCATGCAAAAATATGAGAGGGCTCGGAGCAGAGCAAACAAGTAAGTTCACTGACAGTAGCTGCTAGGGCGTGAGAATGCACAGAAGCCTACATATACCATTACAATATTAGTTCAAGTCTGTCTGGACATATTCATAGCATAGACATAACATAGAGCTGTCTTAACCCAACCTCCACCCAAAAAAAGTTAGTCGTAATAGTAGCAGAACTTTCTTTAATGAACATTTCAGCTGCAATCCCCATTTTCTGCTATTATTTCCACTACATTTCAGAGGTCAGTATTTTATTTTTTACTCCACTACATATGACAGCTGCAGATGTTTCTGTGCATGTGAAGATTTTACATAAAACATATGATCTGTTTATAAAATATGATGCCTTGTCATACATTAATCTACCCAACAGTATATAAAGTAGTGAAATTATCTCCACCTCCACCAGCTACAACATTAAAATGCTCTACATGAATGCATCTGTAATGATAGTCCAATAATGCAATAGACAATAAAGGTGCAATTCTGCCTTTTGATACTAAGGCTACTTAAGTACATTTTTATAGTATTACTACTTTTACTTAAGTAATTGATCTGAATACTTCTTCCACCACTTCATAAGATATGGTAAATTTTATTGATCCCATGCACAGACATTGGCAACAGCACAGAAGGAGTACGAGAAAATATGCGTAGTATAGATAAGTAACCTTAAATACCTAGAATACTATTATGATAATCTATTATATACAATATTAGGCATAAAAAACAAAGAATAAAAGTTAATAAATATTATATATGCATAAAGTGTATCAAGACTCTTAAATATCACAAATACACAGCAATTTCTGACGGTGAAAAACAAAGCTGTCAGTGAGTATTCAAGATGTATTTGAAAATGTAATTTTTTAAACACTGGTAGGTGGTATTGTTTATGCCATGAGCTCATCAGTCCTATGTTTGATCACATGCTGCTGGGGATCCCATACCATCTTTACATTTGATTTCACATTGAACCTCCGACTTTTCTCAGAGAGCTGCTGACAGGCCAGAAGGTCATGGCAGGCATTTGACGTGGAAAGCTCGAGATCTCAGAGAGAATCAGATCAGCTGAAGGCAATGACTGATAGTCAGCTGACAGTGACAAGGTGGAAAATCTCAGCTGCTGATAGCACAGTTTTCACACACAACCACAAACATACACACTATCATGGAGTAGTAGAAAACATGTTGATGAAAGACGTTTATTTACTCACGACGTGATTTGGTTATTGCTAGTTTACTTTAAGCTGTTAAATTATATTGGCTCTTTGTGGCTCTGTCACATATTTGACCATTTAAAAAAACGGTTTCCTTAACATGACATGTTATTACTGTATTAGTGTATTTATTTTATCACCTTGACCTCTGTGACCTCTCCCAGATTTCCAATATGGCAGCCTTCGCCTGTTCGTCACAGGAGAGTGCAACCTGACCCTGACCATGAACCGCAGGGTGCACGAGGCTGCAGAGTGACAGACGATCTGAGATATATCCCACTCCCTGCCAGTCACTCAGTAAGTGGCCTATTGTTCAGCACTCTATTGTGCCTGTGTCACATGTATGCCAAACAAAGAGACAGAGAGGTAGGCTGCCCTGTGTGCCAGGAAGCTAGCATTACATTCATGGCCTGGATGCATAGAAATGAAGAGACAGCGTCTGGTGGTGAATGGACTTTGATATTTGAATGGAGACAGGAATGAAGAGATTCAGTTCACAACCATTTATTATGCAGACTATATACATGCTGTTTGGTACTTAAAGTCCCTGTTGTGCTTCATGTAGTGTCACTTTCATATTGTGTCCTGTATGACAGCATATGTGGCGATATGCTTCTGAATAAATTACCGGATCAAGTGATCCTGATTTGTGGTTTAATAATAGGGTTGCTCAGTTTCTTGCTAGGTCACAGAAGTGTGTGCTCATTTGCACACATGCATGTACTCGTTCCAGTCTTTACGCTCCCTCTCTTTCATCTGTGCATGTACTTACATGTATGCACCTACTCACTCTTACAGTGAGTTGATGAATGGCCCTACATATGGAAAGCTCCAGGTTAGACTTTTTAGCAGTTCAAAAAGGCTGACACAGGTAGGAAAAGTCAGTTAGGCAGTTGCCTGTCTGCCAGAGCCTTCATTTGAATGACTTGCAACATTCAGAGTACAAAGATAATACATACTGTAGTTGTGTGTGTATGTGTGTGTAGTGCAGGGCGTGCTTGAGGAGTAACAAAGAACTGCTCCCAAAGGAGGAGCAGATTCTTCGAGGGTTGGGTTACTCCCTAGAGATGTACCTGTGTTCTTTGTAGCAGGTGTGAACAGTGAGGGACAATAAAGTGTGCAGGTGTGGCCTGTACGGGTAAGAGAAATGGAGGCTGGCTGTTTATACCTGTATGGCTATTAAAAAGCTCTCTTCTGGGGAAAGGGCGCCAAATTAAATGTTAGAAATGGGAAGTGACGAAATATAACATCACTGTCCAACCTATTGTGAATACTGTATGTTCTTGTCAAAAACGTTTTTAACCCTTTCTGACAAGAACACCAAGAAAGAACTCTATCCAGCCAAAGACATTCAACTAAATAAGAGACATCCACTTAACTGACTAGTATACACAAACAAGGGATTTGACACTTCACCTGGGATATGAATAAATAACACACTGAACTTACAACACGGTAGATGAATAATTAATCTTGACCAGCCTTTGGAAGCAACTCTTAAGGGATTTTCAAAGATTTTAATGGTCATGGACATCTCTGCTTTATTGGACAGCAGAGTACCACACTGTGTGAAGTGCATGCCACTTAACATAGTACACTCAGCTACTGTCTTGAGCACCAGCTCTTTAGGCATTTATATGACAGCATTTTCTTCAATTGTATGTGAATTTTACCATTTACCTACCAAAATAAAAGTAGAGGAAAGAGTAGGCCTCTGCATCAGCATGTCAGCCCTTCACATTTTCTGCAAAATCCAATAAAGACTTTGTCAGTTGAAGAACGCTCATCCTGTATGCTTTGAAAGCAGCTGTCACTTTAGATTTCAAGGCCACAGTTTCTACTGAAGTTCTTTCTGTGCACATGGGATGGTGTGTTTTATAGCTGCTCACCGCTCCCCCTTTTGGTCAACTGTGGAAGTGTTTACAAGTTTCTGGGCCAGATACCAGACAGCATCGTATCAAACACTATGAAAGGAGAATAAAAAAAGTGTTTCACTTTATACTTTTATTTTATACTGTATAGCAATACCCACTTAGAAAAATGAATATTAATATCTACTACTCTACTTTTAAACACACAAGAGGATCACCTTTGAAATGCTATTATTTTGTAAGAAATAGATTATAATAGTGGTCCCCAACCTTTGTTGTTAGATGTTCACCGACACTGTCATGGATATTAACCATTTATGCATCAGTTTAAGATAACTTTTTCAAGTATTTATCTATTAATTTATATCAGTCACTATTAGCTAGCTATCTAGTTTAAATATTTATCCATTACTTTTCGCTATTTGAAGAACTGTTGGGACCTAGTTAGGAATCACTAGATTATAATGTCTATAAATTTTACCTGCCAACAAGCGCAAACATGTATGCTGTGTAATCTAGTCTTTAGTCCAAACTCACGTTGAATTCTTTATCTTGGCTTCCAATTCCTTTCCCCCATTTTTTCATACTGTGTGCTGTAGCAATGATATTAATACATCTCATCCACACATGATATCTTTATTGAATTCTAAACATGATAAAACTCAAATCCAGCTTCTGCAGCATCTTAATCACTATACAACAATCACAAGCTCACTAATATACCATCATTTTCATAGCACCTTACTAACAACCAAATTACACAGGCTTAAAGTTGCCCTTGCAAGTGTAATCCTACAGTGAATGCCTGCTATCGGCTAACCTGTTCTCACACACCTTCCCTATTCCGCGACAAGTGAGAATGAAGCAGGAAGGATTAGGATGCAAAGAGAGTTCCCTAATCTGTGTATTAACAGCAGCCAATTGAATCAGGCTGTCTTGGGCAGGCAGATTTTGGGAAGTAGTCTGGAGGGCCTTTTTGTGATCTGTGTAAAAAGTCCAAACCTAATTGGAATGGATAAACATATACTTACATTGCCCAGTCAAAGATGTGCCACAGTATGTAGGAATATTCTCAAACATAAATAAATGTGTCTCTTCTTAGTCCAAACACACACACACACACACACACACACACACACACACACCAGCATGCACACAGTATTTCTGCTCTTGCACATACATGCACACAGAGAAATCTGACGTCTGAATGTTGCTATGAGTATTGCAGCAGATCAGAAATGGCATTACATTTTACTTTTGATGAAACATTAGAAAGGGTGGAAAGAGAGACACAGAGCAGAGAAGAGTGTGGTGTGTGTGTGTGTGTGTGTGTGTGTGTGTGTGTAACAGCTGAGTTCCCTCTGTATGAAAAAATAATTGGCTCTTAGTTCTGGACCAAGAACTTATTATTAGACTGCTGCCTTTGTAGATGCAATATTACAGGGACACAGAATGTTTTTCTACTCTAGCTGTTGTTTTTACCCTTTGCACTCCCTGTTCAAACTGCAAATCATTTTAGTGGTAATATTTAAATTCCACTTTCACCCTTATTGTAATTCTCTCTGCATATGGTGTCAGCTTTTCTTTAAATGTGATGTCTGTGTTCAGCCCTCCCTCCCCCAAAATAAAAACACCAGCCCCTCATGTATCATAAATGAGGATGGTTCCTCAGCCATCTTTTCTGGCTTAATAAGGGTAGAAAAAAAATATCTGTTATGCCCGAGCCACTCTCCTCCTACTAACCAGTGACTTTAATAATTGACCGGGCGAGGGAGGCTCTCTAACACACTTTTGTATGCACGCAAACACACACACAAACATACAAACAGTGATGAGTGATATTACAGTACACAGTCCCCAACACGGGGGTCAGCGAGGAGTCAGCTGGATAATAGATGAGCTTGAAAGCGGCAGCCAACAAATCTATAGCACTCGCCTTGCCTGTTTGCCCGGGTGCCTGATTTTCCTTTTTTTGTGTGTGACTGTGTTAGAGGGACAGAGAGAGGAACTGCTAGTCTGCAGAGCCACACAACACAAGTAAGAAGGAGAATGGTAGAAACAAAGTAGGAAAGTGCAGAAAGAGCAGAATGTCCCTTTGATCTATTGTGAATGTTCTTCTCAAATGCGAGGATTTCCTAAATTGTTCCATTTTACATAACTGTAAATTGAATATATTTGGATTTTGGGCTGTTGGTCAGACAAAACACGTAATTCAAAGACATGACCCCATGCCCTGGGATGGTCATTTTTCACTATATTCTGACATTTTAGTGTTTTTGACATTTTTCTGACAAATAATCAACAGATTCATTGATAATGACAACAATCTTCAGCTGGAGCCCCATATTGTTGGAAATGTTGTTAGAGGAGAAGTGGAGCTGGGGGACAGCAGACTGGTACAAATGCCCTGTCTTACCACATGCATTGATTACAATGTGTCATAGTCATCGATCACTACTGCTTCTGTGGCTTCACCCTCTGACCGCCATCATTAGCACCTTCCGCTGTCCCACCTCTGTGTCCCCATTGCCCTCCTGTCACCTCTCTCTATCTTTCCCTTTCTTTGCCTCCCTATTGCTGCCATGGCTTCTCTCCACATTCCCCTTGTATGTTGCGGTTAATTTTGCTTCTTCACACCTCTCTCAGAGATATACAGTATGTTGGTATTCCACTTGAGGACAAGAGTGCAGGCCTTTACCTCGAGTGGTACTTGAGGAACAGATAGGCCTACAGTGCTTATGTGAGGATCAAAACTCTAGTTTCGTTTTGTTTATTTCACATTATGAGAGGAATAATGTAGAATCACACACACTACAAACTTGAAGGACGAAATAAAATCCATATAAAGAATCCATGACTTACATTATTATCATTGTGTTGATGTGAAGATCCTTGGGTTCAGGTAACATCATACACAGCTATGGTGTAATAGTCAGCTTAAACAGTGTGGAAAGTATATTTATTCACTGTGTTGCCGAGAGTTAGATGAGCTAATTGTCACCACTCTCACGCCTGTATGGTGAATATGCAGCAGGATCCTGCAGCCAGTTAGCTTAGCTTAGCTTAGCATAAAGACTGGAAACAGGGGGAAACAGCTAGCCTGGCTCTGTTCAAAGGTAACAAAATCCACCTACCAGCAC
The DNA here is from genome assembly GCA_002120245.1 of Maccullochella peelii. NCBI lineage: Eukaryota > Metazoa > Chordata > Actinopteri > Centrarchiformes > Percichthyidae > Maccullochella > Maccullochella peelii. The sequence continues at coordinate 22,114 of LKNJ01002002.1, forward strand.
CTCTAAAGCTCTTTTCTGTTTAAAAGAAATAAACAAAAAAGAAATGTTAAATAGAGTAGCATTCATTTAACTCTCGTCAAAAAAATGAATGAGCATATTTCCCAAAATATCAAACTAGTCCTATAAATCTTTCTGCACTATTAATATTATCTCTTTCATTTCCTCTAACTTTCCTTCATCAATTCTTTCCAGTTATGTTCTTTCATGTGAACATTTCGCTGCAGTCTGGGCAGGTTTTAAAGTGCTTCTGCTCTTCCACCTCCCCAGCTTTATGAGTACGTTCAGTTCAATGCATTCAAGTGTACATGAACCTTGTAGAAGTGGTCTAATTCAATGATAAGACTTGACAATGTGCTTGTTATGGTGAAATGCAAATGCCTGTCTGTGAGGCAAAATGTAAAGGAAAAAATCCACTTCATCTGCTATATAATCTCCCTCACCCTTTCATTCTGCCACCAAAGTTATCTGACTGCTGTGCTCTTCAAGTGCAATCGGACATGAAAATCCGCCAGGCCGGATCGTCTAGATGCATGATTTCAAAGGCCTTTTAAAAACTTGAATCAATAAAACTGCTGTCTCATCAACGCACAGATTCCCTAGACGCCTGGCCACAAGAGGCCTGATAACATTGTGCTTGTACAAACTCAGCAACACATCAATTAATCTTTATCGATGTGTCTCTCTGCGTGTGTAGTCGCTGTCATAAGTGGAGAAGAGCTCTCTCAGTGAGGCAGAGCCCCAGTATGAAGTTGCTGAGTGTGTTCTCACTGTTTGTTTATGCTGGATGACAGTGAACCCTCATGTTTGCATGTGATTATGTGTGCTTATGTGTTATCTGCGCAAGGGGGAGTGTGGATTTATGTTGTACAGTAAATGTGGGAAAATGTTTCCACCTACTTTTGGTCTGGCAATCATTTCCCAAGGTTGTAAATGTACACGCTTACTGGTTAATTTGAGTGCAAAATGTCAAAAGACAAGAGTCAAAAGTAATGTGACACTACCTACATTTTGTGGTATGGTAATTATTTACATACAACATACATCTTTGTGTCAGGTTCTGCTGTAACTTGAGATCTGTGTTTAACACTGCATCACTGTAAGGAAAAATCTGCAGGCATTAGTAGCCAAAGCTACTACTACTGGTTAACGTAACAATTAACCAGAGACAGAGATATATTATGACAGAGAAGCCAAGCCAAGCATGACCATTACCTCTCAATCAATAATGGAAACACAGAGATGCACAGCCGTGATGGCAATAGTATATATTCAACATGTTTCCACATTTAATTTCACATAACTTGCTCGGCCTGATTGCTGATCGAGGTCGCCTCATTGCTTGTATGGTCGCTCTATCTCAGCATCACATTCCCAGTCAATCGCTGAAATTTCAGCTGAAATCAAGACAAGAATGGCATTCCATTGGCAGGCTTCCCTCCCACCTCCTGATGTGCATCAGCTGACAATCACCCTCAAATGTGTGTTGTAACTTTTCAGCATGGAGAGCACATCATTGTGATGATTTTAGCCCTGGATGAAAGGATTAATTAAATATAAATGATATCCTCATACTGAGTTAATTCATAGACACACATGACATTTGTGGATTAATATTGATACAAATACAAATATTAAAGAGATATTAGACGTAACTGTTTCAGAAAATTTGAGAAGATTCAAATGTTAGCTATTTTGGCAGTGTTTTCTGTCTGCTCTCTTTTTCTAATCAAACAACCTTTAATCTCTATTTATAGATCACTTCCTCTTTAATTCCTTCCTCTTTAAGTTCTCTGGATTTTCAATTATGCAGACTCTTTTAAGTATACTAGCTGGAATTGCATAACACATCTCAAGCAAGACCATGGGTCATTAGCTGGTTTCCGTCAGTGGTTTCAAGCTTTATTTGGTATAAAGCAGAAATACAGTGCTTACTTTGTCCTACAAATGCCACCACAACTTGACACAAGCTTTCCAAATAGTAATGCGTATTTGAGTCATGTTTTGTAGCTGATGGTTTCCTATTGTGTGTGTGTGTGTGTGTGTGTGTGTGTGTGTGTGTGTGTGTGTGTGTGTGTGTGTGTGTGTGTGTGTGTGTTTGCTGGGGCGTGCTACATGACACATTTACAGTGGAAAAGGAAGGGTTTTTCCAAATACTATGTATATCTTTGGCAGTGTACTTGAAACATAGCTAAATTATTACATGTACACAACGGAGACAAAGACACATTTCACCGCATTCTCACACATGCCAGTACATACTCAACATCCTCCTTTATGTACCAAATTATGTACCAAGTTATAGATTGTGAAGTCTACTCTCCGTTGTAAAAGATGTGACCTGAAATGAATGATGTGTGACAAGAAACAGAGGAGCAAAAAAGCCAAAACTCTGGTTGATGGAGGACAGGGCGTCAATCTGTGTGAGTTAAACTAAAAGAAATGACTGTAACATGTAGGAAAGGCTAGACTGCTGTGCAAAGGGCAAACAGGAAATGGCAGAATATAATGGCAATACTTAAAACATTTGCTCTGCACTGGCAGCTAAGAAAAAGGTGCTTGGTGGGAATGGGCTGGTAAAGAAGGTAAGGGTGATCAAACCAGCTAGAGTTAATTTAGATGGAAATGTTCAGACACACACTGCCTTCTAATAGCACTACTGAAACAGCCCTTCCATCAAGGACAACCAAAACACATTGAAATCTTGCATGCATACATTTTTCATTATTACTATTCACAGCTTTATGGCAGCTCATATCCTTAGTGTTACTTTCTACTAGTGCTGTTTATATAATATATGTTCTCTATACAGGCCTCTTTTAAAAAGGGATCTACCTGTTTGACTGTACTTGAATAGCTACCTAAATAGGATTTAGCAAACGACTGAATGATACAAGAAGTATCCTGTGAAGTAGAATATTGTATCTTGATATGAGCACCGTGTGCAGTTATGCCATGCATTATGTCTGTGTGTTTATGAATGTGCTTGCTTTCCATTCTATTAATAGCAGACATCCAGTAGCCGACCCTGCATTAACACATGTTGTCAGTCAGCAGGCCAGATTATGACCCATCAGATTGTTACTCTGCCATCTGGGATGGGGTTTCTCAGATCTCCCCCACATACTCACAGGCATAAACTAAAATATTTCAGTGTGTGACAGAGGAACAAGGATGGAAGGATGACTTTAGATAGTTATCGACTGTAGGTGAGTAAAATGACAAATCTTTACTCAAACTCCCTCACTCCATTGTCCCCATTCATTCTTTTCACTTTTTATTCTGGTTCTCTTCTGTGTACGTCTTCTTCTGCCACCTCCCACCTCCTCAAACCACTAAACATGCAATTGCACGCATAAATGCTGTCTACTAATATACACATCTACAAATATTGACATACAGTATGCCTACACCAGCAGCCCCTCAAGGATTATCTTAGATATGTGAGTCTATAGGACATACAGTACATACCTCTGCACGGTGGAACCGGTTGATGGGTCTGCTGAAGAAGCACTAATCCTGGGTCACTGCTGGCTGTCAGAGCCTGGAGCCTGAAACTTCAAGTATGTCAAGTATGTAACCTGTTGCCATGCATCAACACAGCCTCACGGAGGACACAAATGCTATGTAGAGTCAATGTGATGACGGCTTAAATGCACGACTCAGTACTGTATGTTCAGTATGTTATTTAATCACGCACACGCATGCTGCACACCCTTAGGCCTACTTGAACTCTTCAAACACTTTTTTTTAATCAAAATACTATTTGTGCTCCTGCTGCACATTTTTTAACCAGATCACTCCTTGGCTGTATTCCCAGTCTGACTCTGTCCATGTCTGTATATATATTGTTCACAAGTCTGTGTGGGCACAAGTTGTGCAAGAGTGTACATGTGAGAAAATAATGTGTTGTGAGTGTGAATTCACAAGAGGGAGAGGCACAGAGGGTGGGGCGCATTTATGGATGTTAGGCAATGTGGAACAGCTGACAGTACTGCTTTGTACACACACACACACACACACATTAACTCACTGCACAATAAGACTACTGCTCTGTCATCGAGTGCTTGCCACTTCCTCCTCCTCTCTACTCGTCTCCTCCCTCTATCCGCATATAGTATAGTACTACATGCTCTAGTTGACAGCTCATGCCGAGCCAGCACATTCCACATTATTACTACTTCAGATGTTTGTGGCCCAGAAGCGTGCCGATTGGCTGAGCTGCCTCCGACACTGGGGCTATTGAGAACCAATGAACAGCCTGCTCCGGGGAGCCAGATGACAGACAGTAAATTCAAAGGGAACTCCCCCTGCTGGGAAATACAGAGAACGGCTGGGTTTGTCTAAACACAGACACTACTGTCTGTTAATGAAATGTAATCTAATATTCACTTCACATGCATTGTTGCATTTGTATCCTAACATTTGCTCTTCCTCCTGTTACTTTCCATGGCTCCAGCTTTAACACTTTACTATTAACCAGTTTTTTTGCAGAAATCTTCCTCCGTGTTCTCACAGTAACTTTCCCATCTGTCTGTCAATCAGAGAGTGGTCCTGCAGCTCAGCCTGCTGCTGCCACGCACTCATGCTGGAGTAGACACAGGAATGCTAAGCGAAGTAAGCTTTGCGGCAAAAATGTACACACTGGAATGAGATTCTTCGGTCATACGCAGATAACAGCTTCTCATTATTAGAACAGACATATGCAGATGCACAAATACCACTGGACCGAGCACAAAGACCTGTTGCCGTTTCTCTACAGTGGGCTGCTTAAACCGTTGCATTCAAAGGCCTGGAATGAGTTTCTGTGAGGTATATCAGGGTGGCATGTCCATCTATAAAAATCCCCAAGAAATATCAATCTATTGAGTCAGAGGGCAAGTCCAGTTGTAACAACATTGTAAAAGGTGAATCACAAATGTGTATCCGTGTGTGTGTGTGTGTGTGTGTGTGTGTGTGTAGGCCTAAACCTCACTCAGTTTACTTTCGGTCAAGTGTCTGCCTTTGTCTATCAGGGAAGACAACTTTGGTTATGTGTGTTTGGATGGGTGTGTATGCATCTGTTTGTCGTTGTGTGTGCGTGTTCATGTGCTGTGTGTATGCGACAGAGAGCAAACAGAGAAAGCTGAGCTGTGCAGGGCATCTTTTGTATAATAACTGAGAGCTTTAGTGAGCCTGGATGAATTTTAATAGAGTTCTGCGGGGTATTCCATCGCCTCTGGTCCCCCGGCTCAAAGATCAGAGAGAATTTTCAAGCATGGTGTCCCTCAGCCACTCTCACTCACTCCCCCTCATTCTTTCTCTCTTCCTCCCTTTTGCTTTTCCACTTCTCTTCCCATTTTGAACTCTCTTTTCCAATCCTTTCCTTTCCTCTTGGGCTTTTGTCTCTCTCTTAATCCCTTTCTGTGTCTCACACTCTCTGTTGCTTTCACTCTCTCACTCTGTCTCCCTGTGAAATTTGTATTAGAGCCACTCGAGGCGTAATTATTGCTAAGCCTCTCTCAGTTCCCTGGCACAGAAAACAACTCATGACTCTCAGCACAAAAACTTGCTACTGAAGGACAAAATGCTGTGATGAACTTTTAAAATCATGCACAATGGCTGACAAAATGTTTGGATAGTTTATTTTCCCATGCACAGAGATTATACAACACTGCGCCAATTTTGTCACTGCCTCAAAGCCATTTAAGGAGTTTAATACCTTTTTTTACTCATATCTAAGTTACACAAACTCAAAATTTATGGAAGATGTTACACATTTATAATTCAGTACACTGCATTTACATATGTTCTACCACCCCTCGTTGGCATCAGATAACACATGGGTGTAGGTGCAAGCTCCAAGATGATGTACTGATTCCTAAAGGCCAGAGCTTGGAAGGAATTAGAAAAAGGGAGGCACGAAAGAAATGAACAGATTAAGACAACTAGGTAAACCACATCTGCCATGACGGCAACATGGTGCACAAACAGCTAAAGAGAATGAAATTAAAAGACTAGAGCTGGTAAAAAGTCTTGAATGGTGTCTGTGATTTGTGTCCTTTGTTTCATTTGTGTGCATGTTGGAGTAAGAAAGTTGGCAAGAGACTGGTGATGATTACTAATTCATAAGGATTAATGGTTGCTATTTAAAAACCCACCATTCTGAGGAGAGCCGAACGAACGCTGTGTCTTCCTTCTGGGACCCGTAAGACAAAATATGCCCCTGGCTAATCTTACATGAACACGGCTCATAAAAATTCAACTCCACAGCACTTTGGCACTGGAAATCAAAGAGAGAAATTAGTGTAACTGAAGCTATGCGTTAGTTCATGTTACCTAAATAAATTGTCAAAGAGTTTATTGACTGCTGAGAGGTGTCGGTACAGTGGTAATACCATAAAAAAGGTATGTACGGTCAATTTTACCAATATCGTGGTATATCTAGAGGTGCTAAATCAAAGGAACTGGAATTGCTGTAGGTTTCTTGAAGACATTAGGCCTCTCATCCATAAGGCTTGCTCAGTTAATGGGGAGTCCCAGGCATTATCCTATGATCTGGGAGACTGTGTACTGTACCATCACTGTAGTGATCAATAACCCTCAGTAGTACAAAAAGTCTCATGACATTGTAGCATCATGAAAAAAATATCAGTGTACTGCCATACAATAGCATGTGCACAATGACAACGCTCCTTAAAGGCCCAGAAAACATATTTTCTCAATCAGCTTCTTATAATAAGTGATGGGATCCTGTATGAACACACAATTTTCTGCCAATGTTTTGGTTATTTCATATGAGAGATTTCTGTATTTCTTATTTTTTCTGACATCTTCTGACTGGTTTCGATACCTAGACTGGATACTTGGACGATAGTGGGTGGGTTGTTTAGCCACTATCAAACGAAATCTGATCAAACCACACCCAGACAGTACTTAGCTTAGCTGAGTTTTTGAGTGTTAATTTCTTAGTGAATAATAAGTAAGGATGCTTTTTTTCTTCTTTGATGCTCCTTATTTAATCAAATCGGTAATGTTCCATAAATATAGATTTGAAGGTTTAAAAGTTGAAAAAGCAACACAAGCTAGAACATAAAGTCAACTGTTCCAAATGTCCAAAAGCACACACACAATCATAAAATCCTTCTTTTGTGAACCTGACAACCACACAACCCCACAATTCCTGTGTAATAAAGTATTCACACCAGTGAAGCTTCGCCAACAAGCTGCATTGCTTATTGTTTATCCAAGTAAATTGCCTTGTGGCCTAATGATTTCTCATACACTGATATTTTTGCTCCAGGAGTGAGTTTGCAGATTTATGTTCCCGTCATTAACTGCTCAAGGTTCCTGTTTGAGATGTACCTGACGAGACAGTAAAGGACAGGAACTGTGAAGTGACAAAAAGGCAGGCGGAAGGACAGGAAGGCAAATGCTGCAGAAATATATTTTTTGCAAGTCAGCATGTGTTTCAGCATGCCCTCAGTTATAATAAAGGTTATGTATTTATCAGTTATAAAAACACTGTGCGGGCTGTGCTTTTTACCATTCCATAAAGACTCTGTGCAAAAACATCTCTGAAAATAATGCCAACATCCAGTAACTACAGTCTATTTCCATCTACTGTATCTGGGCCACATATATTGATCTGTGCTGTCTAATGTCGCCCCCATGTGGCAACAAGTGTTCTAGCAACTGTGGAGAAAAGTCATTCTAATAGATGTAACTTCTCAAATAAAGACCTCTGCATTTAACTATATGAAACAACATTATTCCTAGTGTAGATTTAAAGACATCCTGATAGTGGAGTGTGGATGGATTTTGTCATAGTTTTTAATTGGAAGTTGGTCTGTACTTCAGTTTAAAGATGCCTTAAGGAAAGGCAAATATATATTTTATGGTGCATATGCGCCTGTTATTCCAGAGCGTGTAATGTCCTTTACAGGGCTTCAAATACAAATTAATCCCTTTAATCCTCTATTCCTATAGCACAGTAGCTCTATCGCCCAAATTCTCAGGCATGAGACAAAGAAAATTGATTTCTTAATGTATTCTGAAAATCCTGTCAGTTATGTTTTTTGCTATATCAGACCTTTTTAATGTCTGAACTCTGAAACAGCCTTAACTTTGTCCAGTGGATAATAATGGGCCCTTCCCTTGTACCTGCTTTTGTGTTTTAAACCTATTCAGTACTTTATAGACACTGCACTGTGATCACACTCAAACCCTTTGCATGTTCCTCTCCAACACTGCCTGGTGTTCTTTTAAGTTCCATACTATATTCAAACACGTCCTCTGTGCACAGCTGCATGCCTCTTAAGCAAGAGGACAAAAGTCATTAAACAAGAATCTAAAAGAAAAATGGAATATTTTATTTAATATTCTACAGCTACCTCCTTAGCAGTAATCAGTGTCGTTTTGTAGATCAGCAGCTAGTCGTTTCATTTAGGTTTTATCATAATTTGTCCACAGTTAGTTTTATCAAAAAAAGTTTTTCTTCCAAATGTGAAGACATGGATATTGGACATGGAGACCATGAATCAAATATGATTGCAACTTCAACATTTTCCATAAATTGTGTACTGTGTTTGCTGAGTTTGAAGCCACAAAGCTTCGAATCTTTTTCTAAGATTATAAGAGCTCTTATAATACATTTACGAATACTATAATAATAATAATAATAATAATATAATACATATGAATTTTGGTATCAAATTTGAGCAACTTCAGTATATATTAAATTTTTTAAAACTTTAATTTGTGATTCTGAATTTGTGAACTTTCATAGTCATACTGTGGTTTTAAGTAGACTCTAAAGAGGACTACTAAACCAACATTATAGTATGTTAATAAATCATTTATAATCTTTAATACCAGAAGAGTTTAACAATGTGCATAATTGAAAATCTGACATGAGCAGTGGAATTCAATAATGTAGTTCAGACATCAGTGGTTCTTTGATGCAAAACAGTTGCCCTGAGTCACAAGGGTTACAAGTCTGAAGACAGGGAATATGAGCGGGGAATTCTCAAACACAATGTCTTGTGTATGAACCTCATACACCAGGGAGAAAAGTTATTGTTACATTTCACTGTGGCATAAAGATAGCAAAACAATACTTCTTCATTAAAATATCCATAGGCACAAAGAATGGATACAAATAAGCCTGGCATTATTTTTCCTTCAGTCTGAACGCTTAAAAATAATCACAACTCAACACAAAAAATCATTAGCAAACCACACATCCGATTCACCATTATTACCTTGAAGAAAAGAACAGTGCATATAAGAAAATGCTGCAAAGTTCAGGACCAAATAATGTTTAATCCTGCTTTAAAGCCCCTATGTGCAGATATCTCTATGTGATTATAGCACATGTCAAATTATTCTGATTTTTGTTTGTAGAAAAATTAGACAACCACTGTGAAAATTGGTGGGCTTCTTGGGGTCTTTTCTGGTACAGCCACTGGGAGATGCCAAAGTTAGAATTTCTAAGCTTCGCAAAAATAAATAAACAATATATTATGACATAGCGCACAAATTAAGATTCATCAAATGAGGAAAAGGAAAAATGGACGACACCCTTTTCAGCTTAACATACTTTGCAATTATTAAAAATCACAATACTTCAGAGAGTTTCCTGACAGCTTATTTGTTGATTCAGTGGTTAAAAAAAAAAACTTACACCAAAAGATGTAAAACTGTTTTCTTTTGATTCCAAAGTACCATGCCTAAACCTCCATGCATCCAATTTTAAAGTGCAGTTTAAGTCCTTGATCCAGTGAAGAAATGGGCCAATGCCTTGCTTTTTTCAATGGTAGTTCATTTGTGACTGATGTCAAGACACTCAGCACACATGGGCCTGTAGCACTTTGTCATTGCCCTGCCAAGTATACGAGAGTCTGCTGCTGGAGGAGAGGCTATCAGGCCCCTCTGCGTTGGACAACGATGGTCCCTGCCACAATATCATACACAGTCCTGTTGTGCTGGAAGAAGAGGAGAGTGATGAAGACGGGAAAGAGGAAAGCAATGGAGAAGTTCTTATTAAGTGCCCGCACTGTAGAGCTGTGAAAGAGACAAAACAAAACAAAGTTAGACTGAGAATTCCCACACAGATGCTCTACAGATACTAGAGACATTGGTTTGTGATTTAGACACAACAATAGATTTCAACTTGGACAATCAAATGCTCATTTTAAGGGCGAATCTAGACCAACCAAGATATTTTACAATATTATCAAGTTTTCCCGATCAAAAAGTAACTTATCCAGTATGTGATCACTCACGCAGAGAGGGAAACATTAGATGCTGGGACTACAAGGACTCGGTTGGCTCGGACCAGAGTGGATGTGTCACACGTCACCACCCGCAGGCCAAGCAGGAACTTCCCTGGTGTGGCACCACCAGCACCCCAAATACAGATTGTCTGATTGGACAAGAAGTGACAAAATTTACACAGTTAATCACTGAACGCAATTTATTTTTGCCTAATGTGAGATACACATTGTTAGTAACCCTGTGGGCTCCTGACCATGCCAATAAAATGCACTGTACAACCATGCCCACGCTGGATTTTAAACCTGAATTTTCAGGTTTAAATAAACAAGGTAGAAGGAAGGAAACATGCCAGATGGCATTAGTCTGAGCAGAGGTGCCTTAATGTCCCAGTGCTGCCTCCCACCTGGGAAAACAAGCCACTGATGAAGTCGAACCAGAGACGTGATACATGACTTCATCTCAGGCAACTGTGAAGGCAACGTTGCATCACTGTCCTCTGTGGGAAATAATGTTGTGCTGTAGAAGAGCTCCGACAGTGCTTGACTCTTTGTTTTATTTTTACTATTTTCTTTTAAGTACAAATACAAATGGTGTGTTAAGATGTAATTTGGCTTGAATATTTCCGTCCAGCTGGGAAAAACCTGTCTGCAGCATTACATTAGGAAGAAATTAGTTTTAAATACTTAACTAAAAGTAGCATTAAAGAGTCACTCCACCCACAGATTTTCTCAGCACCCACATTCCCTCCCTGAAGACCTGAAAGATGTTACTAACTGTTGTCAATGGTAAACAACAACCATTACCAAGTTTGATTTCTAACCATGGTCTACAAATGACCATGCATTCTAAGCTAATAAACACGAACTACACAGCTTAACATGTGATTTTTCAATAGCTAAAATACTGCATATTACATCTATGTCACCTAGGTGCCTGCCTTTGGCAAAATATGACTCACCTCATAGATGCACACTAGCACCCTGTAGACCAGAGCTACAGCCATCATCTTCTGTAGGTCCTCCATGGATGTGTTCTCATCGATCTCCTCCACAATGAAGTGGGTCATAAATTTGGCAATGTCCCTTTAAAGAGGAAAGACAGAATGCCTGTGTGAGGACGGATCTGGGGAAAGTTGAACCAGCAATGATGCAAATATTGTATTTTGCATAACTGACCCAGAGCTACAAGATGGACTGAGATGGTTCATTTGAATTTTTTAGGCTCTGAACAGTGTTTAATAGTTTCACTCACTCGATACCACTCAGATGCATGATCCACAGCACGATGGTGGCCTTCACACAAAACAGGATAAAGAAGTCCACTGTCTCAGCTAGGAACCTCTGGAGAGGAGAAGGGATGGTGTACTCCTGTCCTATATGTAGCAGATAAAAAGACAAGTGTATTGAGAATGTTTTTTTAAATAAATTTCACACATTTCTGCATTAGCCTGTCTAATATATACACTCAAATACATGACCTTGGATCACTGACCAGCTGCTGTAGGTCTGCTGAAACTTACCAGAGGTTAACAGAGCACTGAGAGAGACCTTGGAATGACTCTAAGCATATAAGCTTGTTTCCACAGAGACATTTACTTAAGCCTGCTTCCCACCAGACTCATTACCCAGACTATACAAAATAAAGCCCACACATTACTGGAGGCTCAACAGCTTTTTGGAAGATGTAGGCCACTGACTACTACAGCAGCTCACTGTCAAACTGAGCCGTACCTGCCTGAGGTGGATTCCCATTCTGCTGCTGGGCTGGCCGGGCATCAGTAGCTGGGGTCGGGGTCGCGGCTGAGCTCTGCTCGGTCTGGGCACCACCTGGATGAGTAGAGGATACCGGGAAACTGAGGGCATAATGGTAGCTGTACCAATTCCCCGTGTCAAAAGCCTGCTGCCCGCCGCCGGAGGTCGAGGCAGGTGTACCCAGTGTCTGGGCGCTTGTCCCCGGCTGAGGGAAACTGCACGGAGGAGGGAAAGCTGACAGAGCGATCCAGCTCTGCCAACTGGCATATCCCCAGTAATACTGCCACATCCACTGCTGCAACTTTGCGCAATATTCCTTTGTTGCGGTAGTCTGAGGCGGCTTTGCGTGACTTTCAGGGCCGTCACGGCGGTTGTCATTCGTTGTAGTCGCAAACATGTCTGACCCACTTCACAGTCTTGCCTAATTCGACATGAAAACCTTTTCAAGCGTCTTTAATATTTCCCTTGCTCCGCTCATTAGCACTCAGCAGGTTACTAGCACAGCGCTAGCTACGTGTAAATACAGGGATTTCCGGGACCGCTCAACGGTAAACGTTACTTTCCAGAATGGTGTCATTGTATAATATTTAGGTAAGTTAAATTAAACAATTATGTATAATTTACACTTACAATGCCTATCATATATGTGCAGCAGATATCAGCGAAAGACCATCACGTTGTGGAAATGGCTAATAGCCGTCCCCCTGCTGTCAATAATGGTATGACCCAGTTAAAGGAGCATCCTGTATATTTTCCTAGTGTTCAGTAACATCTCCATCATCAGGCACAACGTTCACTTTCTCGTAGTAGCTTGTGGTAACAGACTATTTATTACACTATTAAAACTATTATTTCACTTTTTAGTTTTGTTTTGAATAAATGTGAGCATTTGCAGAGTTTTTATTGCCCTCTTCATGTTAGTCCAAAATATATCCACTCATTTCACCATGACCAGCATGTTTCTTGTCAGATATAATTTAATGCTGTGTATCTGTCATGTTCTGCAGAATAGTATCACCTTGAAATGTTTTACTTACATCACATGACATGGATAATTAAAGAACAGAAATGTACCAGCTGTCAGGGATTGAACAGGTTCAGCAGGATCTACATGGGAACAGTGTGGTATGATGGAGAGCTTATATTTCCCATGGCTAAATAAACAGAGGTGCCCATTATCACCACATTTCACCAATAGGAATTTTGATGAGTGTTGTATTTGTTATACATGTATCAAACTGAAGGAAATTCAGCATTTTTAGCTTATAAGGTCAATGAAACTAACCGTTTAGTGTAACTAGAAACTAAATACCGGTAACTTCCTTTTTTCAGCTGAAGTGAATGACTCTGCACTCAGTCTCAATATTTTTATGACAAGCAGGAGTGGAAATATAAATATACTGCAGCACAAACATAAATGTCCTTCCTCTTAGTCCTAACTCAAAGAACACAACCTTTCAGTTGCGCCACAAGAGAGCAGCAGAGGCCAGCTGATACAAAATAATAGCACATCAAATACAACCATCAGAATAATCTCTATTATTTCTATTAATTATATATATGGTTTTATTTTATAGATAATATTAAGTTATACAAGGATATAACCTCGTGCACGCAAATGTGAAAAAAAATTCTAGCTGCATTTTTTTTTGTATCTTGTTTGCTTTAGGTCAGGTACATAATATATTTCTTACGCACATGCGCATGCAGTTTCTGACCATTTAGATGTACATCCCAGGGGTGGGAGGTCTGAGTATCGGCCTGCAGCCACATTTAGCAAATCATTAGTCTGCCACCGAGGCCACTGGGGTCAAAGACTCAAAAGTCTATAAAAGCTGCTGCGGAAACGGCTGATGAAAATCTATGTTTCTCTCTCTCTGTCTCTCTCTCTCTCTCTCACACACACATACACACACACACATTATGTTGCCCACTCATGTCTCCCACCCTCTCCTCCATTCCACCTCTGCTCTTACTTCTCTCTGTCTCTTTCTTTGTCTCACCCCTTCTCTCATTTTACTTCCCCTCCTCTCTGATTACTAAAGGGGTGAGGGGAGGGGAGGGGGGGCTTGTATTTGCTGACTGGGCTGGCCCGGCCCTGTGGGTGGGTTAGGTGTTAGGTCTGCCAGTTCTAAATGATTGTGCCTGGCCCAGTGAATGGAGCCAGTGAGGCGGACGCCAATCCAACCCCAATGAGCGTTATCCCTGTCGACAGAGGCCATACGATGACTGTGCCCAAAAGTAATCGGGGCCAAATAAAAGCTGCATCCAGAAAACGCTGACCCCCATTGAACCCAACAACCTGGTGGGATTAATGCTGTGGAGGTGTGTGTGTGTGTGTGTGTGTGTGTGTGTGTGTGTTTGTGTCTGTGAGAGTGAGTGTGTATGGGAGAGGGTTGAGTGAATAGGGTAGCTAGTTACTGTGCTAGTAGCAGGTGGGCAATGTATCACCCAGATGTGGAAAGTATAAGTACATTCACTCAAGTATTGGTGCTCTGTCCATAGTGATAGCTTCACAATTGCTTAATTTGACCATTGGACTTATTGTCTCGAATAGGTCTGGTTGACACAATGCACATGCTCTTCTGGTGGGGTCAAGTTAACTGTGGAGGCACATGACTCTCTCCCTTTTTTCACATGTAGCAGCTTTGTGATGGGACATTTGCATGCTTCATTATTCCTTAATGTCGAAAGGAAAATGTTTCTTTCTATCACAGCTGCACCCTAATTGCTTTGCTAATGCTTGCACACAGAGTATGCATGCATACGATGCTCCTAGACACACACTGAAGGAACAAGGTCACCCAATAATTTTTAGAAAGGCACTTTAGTAACTCAATTTTCTGTGTATTTGGTCTTAATTTGTGTCTCTTCCGAGATCTAGTGTTTATATGCTATCTTCTGACATTGTTGAGTCCTTGAATGAAAAAATGTTTTGCTTTTAATAAGGGTCGCAATGGATGAGCGTTGGCCTTCTCTGCTAGGGAGGCTAGCAGATATGACCTTGATTACTGTAAGGGGCTTCAATCAAATAACTTATGTTCTGCTAAAGACAAAAAAAGCTTTGCTTTCTTGCTGAGTGTCAAATCTGAGGATAAATACTACTCTCATGTCTGTACGCTGAGTATGTGGCTACAGCCAGCAGGCAGTTGGCTTAGCTTAGCATAAAGACTGGGAACAGGGGGAAACAGCTCTGCTTGTTTTCTTGGCAATCTCACAGTAACAACAAGACTCCATAAAGTCACTGGAGTTTTAGAGGTGCTGGTAGGCGTATTTTGTAGGCTAGCTGTTTCCCTCTATTTCCAGTCTTCATGCTAAGCTAAGCTAACTGGCTCCTGGTTGTAGCCTTATATTTAATGGACAGACATGAGAGCAGTATCATAGTAGTATCATCTATCTCACAGCAAGAAGGGAATAAGCATATTTCCCAAAATGTCAAAGAATTCCTTTATCAGTATAGATGGGTTTGTATGTTTTAATCTTGAAAATCATTTGCAAATCAGTGTCCTGCTTGTCAACAACCTGAGAACTTCACAGAAAGAAAACAACAGAAAAATAATTTAGGGAGAGAGTTCTTTAAGGAAAAAGTGTTATAATTGTGTCTTGACTTGCATCACACAAGTAGCACACATGAAATCTTAAATTAAGTTGCATTTGCATTTTAGCAGGCTTATTGTCAGTGTTGAGTATTTGCAGTGGTTGAAATGTGACTCCCACAGTGAAGTTGAATTTGGTCCGTTTACATAAAGCTTCCATAGATAACAGCATATCAGTTTTTGGAACTCTCTCCAAAAAGGAGTGACTCTTGGATATTCAAATTCATCATTCAGATAAGTCTGTCAGAAAGCCCAGTGGGAGATATCCCTCTCTTGGTCATGTGGGAACTCAAGATTTAGGCTTTACTATCTGCTCATGCGGTTTTCGTACTGGCATTTTGCCTTACACAACCATGCACTGGTTTAAGCTCATAGTGCACACAAAGGTTAAAGCACACTGATTTAGCCCAGTCACAATGTGTCTACTGGGTCACAGGTTAAAAAAATGAACAAAGCATTTGTCAGTCAGCGAGAGAATGTGGGGAAAGCGGTCACTCATATCCTGTTTTGAGAGAGTGGGGAGCTGTCATGGGATTTATGTATTGATTACTGAGACTGTTTATGTGATGGTGTAAATCCACAAGCTAGAACATGTTATAATGAGAGCAACAGGGCATATTCAAGAAGATCGTGACCTTGGCATTTCATGTTTGAAGTAGTTCTTTACAGTTTCAAATAAGATTAATCTTTTTAATACATTGAGTTCATGCAGAGATCAAAGAGTATATAATATTTACACAGTCATTCCTTTACTGTGATTTGTGCTTGTACCTTTTCAAACTATCTCATTTTATCAAATTAACAAGATTGTAATAATGAGTATACTGCTTTGTGCAGTTGAACCACTGAAAATATGTGACTGGAGCAAAGTACTGAGAGGAAAAACTACTTCATTTGCTGAGACAGCAGAGGGAAGCCCTTGCTACCTTTGGCCCAGAGAAGACAAAAATCCCTCTGAGATTCTGTTGCTTTGTCTTTTATGTGTAACATTGAGAACCAATTAAGTGAATTATGTCTGCTTCCCCTGACAGGAACACCCAAGGGGAGAGTGAGAGTACGACTGTTCTCCCACCGGCTCCTGCTTCAAGCATATTCCCCTCATCCCCCACTTCGTCTCCTTATCTTTCACTTAATTCTCTTTATTTCCTGCACCTTTAACGTCTCGGCACATGCTCACCTTTCCCCTGCTGTTGGCACACTGTGGTGAGGAGGTGAGAGGCTTGTTCATGTAACAGTACCAACCCTCCTCTTCCTTTAAAACCATGTTCCTTTCCTTTCCCCCCTTTACAGGTATGAATTATTTTGATTAGTTATCTATACTTAAATACTTTAAAGCTGCTGTAATAGTTTTTTGTTATATGAGCAATGGATTAAATTACTATGTGTAATGTGAAAGGTGTCACTCATGGTGACGAACCCAAAGAGAACTATCACCCGACTCTCTATAGAGTGTTTAGCGTCTTTCAGCTCATTATGTTGTTGTTTTTTTTCAACCCACAACTTTACTGTTTTGTTTCTCTCACTGCTCTCATCAACCTTTTTCTACATGCTCTGCAGTCCAAATGATGAGTTATTCTGATGTCTAATGCCAGTGCAATAGCCTTCCCTGGATGTTTCACCATGTCTCACTGTAACCCCCATCTCAACCATCATCATCTCTTATTACATTACACTGGTGTCAGGATCTTTGAGTCACATGCTCCACTCTCCCTTCTGCTTTTTCCCCATCAAAAGTGCCTGACAAAACAAAGAGCTAACAAAAGAGTTGACCCACAGAAGGTGCTTGTTTGTTTAACATGCAGCTGTGCAATGCAGGGAAGGCAGCTGAGTTCTTGTGAGTTTCACACGGGCGTCCACTCAAACAGCTGTAAACCCATAGACCTCAGATTTATGGTTGTACAGTTAAGCTTCATAAACAAATACAGTCCTGCCCTACAAATACATTAGCAAATAGCTTTGGCTGCTTCATAGCTTTTATAGGAGTGCCAATAATGTACACTGACATGACTATCCATCGATTGTCACCTTGGCAAGAGATGTTACATTAAATCTATAAAAAGAAAACTTTGTGGTGGTTTAATGAATCTCATCTGAAGGTCTCAGAGAGGTTTGCTGTTTGGGCTTATGCTGCTCAAAGGCCTGTTGACAAGCCACTTGGAGAAAGGTCAGCCTTTGACTAATAGCTTCCGTTTTCCCATTTTCCCCCCTCCTATCAGAGGCTGTGGTTATCTCTCCAGTGCATTGTGGGGAAGTGTCTGTTGCCTCCAGCATGTCTCAAAGTGTCCATCAGGCCAGTTTTCCTGATGGCCTATTGTTTTTTTAAATAACAGTTTCCAATGCCAAGTCCAAGGTGTCTGCACTCAGTCGTGACAAAATGTAACAATAGCAGCACTGACGTAATTCATCTCAAAGCTTGTTTATAGCTTTTATTTGTAACATGCAGTATACTGTATTCACTTCACACTAAGCATGTCACATTGGTTTTGTTTGTTTTTTTCTGTGGCTAAAGCAAGATGGCATATTTGGCTTTAAATATGAGCTTCCCAAAGAATTGGTTTGACCGCTTTTAAACATTATGCAGCTAATCTGAACTGAATAAATCCTCTCAAGGACTGAAAAACATACACCAGGTATACTGTACTGAACACAAAGGGATACATCTGAAGTTCAGAAGTATAAAGTCTGAGCTTCATGTTTCAACATTCTCTGCCTCTGTCTGCAGTTACATGACTTGATAAAAATTGTAAACCATTGAAACCAGAGCAGACAAACAGCATAGTCTGACCTTTAAAATATCAACACCATTCAGCCATACCACCTGCAATAGAAGGTCAGTGTGTCTGTGTGTGTGTGTGCATACTCATCAAAACCACAGAAAAGTATGACTTTTCCATTACTTTATCCACTTAGATTCCTTGAAATCTTTCTCTTTCACACGGAGTGCAACAGACAGTCTACTGTATTGTCTGGCACAAGAGGGCCAATGGTTCTTCAAGTCAAACTTCAGACTGTGATGTCTGTTGCCACCCCTGAACTCCCCAGCGTGGCTCTTTAATGGGTCATGGAACATGGTCAGATATGATCTTGATTTCAAAGTTTTTAAACATCCCAAGACAATTTTCAAGGGTAAGGTTGATTTTGCTGGCTTTTTATATGTTGATTTTAATGCTAAGATGTACAAATAACCATTTCAAGCAAGCTGACTTATCATATTTTAATGCATAAGCAAATTAGTTCTTTGATCTGCAATGTCCTCAGGGCTGAGTGTGTAAAATGCATACATATTAGTTTCACTGATTTGATTATGTAATAATTTAGTGTTTGAAGTTAGTTTTCCCTCACAGAAGTTCCGTTCCCTCAAGTTCCGTTCACGCTCTTCATGCTGTGGCCATAAAATAAACTGCTCTGCATGTTACAGAGTCCCTGAGTTCTTTCTGAGGGTTGAGCACAAAGAATGCTTGATGTGAACAAACAGAGACCATCTAAAGCATGTTATTTCCCACCTGGTTTAACAGAGACACACATATATTCAAACAGAGACTCACAAGCATACACACACATCACCCCATTCCTCACCCCATCATCACCATCACCAGCTCCAGATTACAGATCACATGTCTTGTCACACAGTAGTCATAGGAGGAAAGTGGATAAGCCAAACACTGTGACGAGCTCAGAGCAGAAAACCAACACTTCCTGGCTTTTTTATTGCCTAACAAGGCATTATGTTATCTGTTTTGGAACAGAAACGTACAAGCGTAGACACATGGACAAAAGAACAGGCAAGTAAACACTGTACATTCATAAAAGCCATAGGGCTCAGTTTGGGTTGAAGTGCTCTCTAGGGGAAACCATTGTGTAGGATCTGGATTGTACAGCCTCACTTTAAAGATTTCCACCATCCTTCCTCTGAGCTTTAGAATCACTCACAGGGGTCTTGCTCTTAGCTTAGCTTTGACAGGAACTCCTGGTGGGCCAACTTGAAACAGTAATTCTTTGAGGTGTCCTCAAAGGCAAAAATGTATTTCCTCATATACAGTGCAGAGGCCCTTAGAGATTATATTTTGAGCCGGCTGGCTCTACACCATTTGAAAACACCAGCTTTTTTAAGAATATCATTTAAGGACATTCTCCACACATCGAGCAACCAGCTAAATCTATCTCATCGTTTATCAAGGACTAATGCAGAGCTTTCAACCAAAAAATCCCAAAACACATGATTATGTCTCATGCTAGTTGGCTTTCCATCCCCATTCTTTAGCTGAGCCTGTGACCTCTGACCTCTCTGTGTGGGAGACCAAAGAGAGAGAAGAAATTAGAGTTTTTTCTCAGTCTGTTCCACTTTGTTGTTTGCGATTTACTTTAATCCTATAGAAGCAAGCAAGTATAAATTAACTGTGTATATGTCAAATGTGGAAACTAATTGTGCCCATCAGATGCAGAATTAAGCGCTAATGGCTGCTGTTTTGTGATAAATAAAGATGCATAAAAAATTGCACATTTAAAAGTGTTGGACTGATTGGTTTAATCCAGAGCTCTACATTGCAATCTTTGATCCTAAACAGTGTCCCTTTATGGAATCCCAGACATGTCTCTCTGAGTGTTTTGGGGAGATAATAGAACAGCCTGCCTCTGTGCGACCAGACAGGGCACAGCTTGCATTACATTCAGAGACTTGTTGATGAAATCAGAGTTCACTCTAAAGTATAACTGGCTTATGAGGTTCAGTGGAAAGAAAGCTTGTTGCATGGCAACCAGCCTCCCCTGCAGTTCCGTGGGGCCTCAACTGACATAGTTCTGCCCAGCTGTTTGGTTGCCCTTGGATACTGATCTTGGGTCAGCTTAGGTGGCATAGGTCCTGTGGAGATGACTGAGGTAAACTGATGTGCGTTCAAAGTTTTGAATGAATGTGGAGGCACATACTTCACAGCAACCCAGCTAGAGTCAGTGAGATGTATCTAGGCGGGGGTTGAACCCAAGGTTGCCCCACCCTCCAGCAGAAACCTAAGTCGAAAACCATAAAAAGTGGGAGTGGGACTTGAGCTGTCATCTGTTTTTTCTTCAATTTCCACAACCAACAACCAAAGTGGTTCAGACTCAACATCAAGTCCCGATGAGAAAGCTGACGTCAAGTTGTCTGAGTTTTTTGCGTCGTTGTTTTAATGCTGACATATTCGGTTACAGTCTTATCATATTAAGCTAGAGGTTGTGGCTGAAAAAGGGGGTTTGTTTTGGGGTTTTAAAGTCAACTTTGACAAGTAAAATGATTAAGAACAAGCATAAAACCTGTCCAGACATTTAAAGTTTAAGCCAGAAAAATATAATTTCTAGCTATTCAGTCAGGTCACCTGTCTTGATTTTGACTTTTTTTTTCTTGAATTTTAAAACTCCCCACCTTCCTCTGCACATCTCCTTATTTCAAACATCACAACTGAATTACCAAGTTGTCTCATCACGCAAGGAAATGATCTGTCATTTTTTATGAGTTAGTTTTATCTAACTCACCTAATTTAAAACTTTGACCCTGAGTTTGTTTCCTATAATTTCATTTGACCATGCTGCAGCTCAGCATCCCCCAGCATCCCTGAATTAAAGAATGAGTGACTGCATTTAGCAAGTATTTGTCCATGGAACCAGTTCCTCCTCAAGCCATGGCAAATAAATAAATAAAGAATGACTGAAATGATAGAAATTGTGCTCATTTTTAATGAATTTTAGTAGTGCAACATAGGAAAAAAGGAAAGCAAAATTAAATGCAAGAGTCCCACGTCATATGTTGCATGAGAATTAAAGCTCATACATCATAACATCATATATATTTAGCCTTGTTGATCCACTTGAACATGAAAGGCGTTTGTGTTTGACAGAGTTAAGGACAAGGACAAGTTAAGGTTAAGGACAAGCAGAGGACAAGCAGAGGACAAGCAGAGGAAGGGTGTCAACTCTACAACTCAAGTGCAGCTTTCCAGATGTTATGCAAAGGATGTGAGTTCATTCTTCTAAAGCCCAAGACAATCTTTCTAAACACAAAACAACCCCAGTGTCAACAAGATACCTTTGTCTATGGGGCATGAGAACACACACACACACACACACAAACACTCAAGCACATGCAGACAAACAACATGCAATAAGGGGAAATCAGTCACAAACATAAATACCACTTTGGTTATATACCTTAGTGTATTTTCTTGCATGTGACATTACAAGAAATGTCCTAACTTGAGGATGACAACACTGAACGCCACAACTCCAGTTTGTCCTGCAGTCCCTTTGTTTTTCGCTATCCTTCTCTGCCAGTCGACTCCTAGCGGGCTTCTCACTATCATCCTACTTCCTGAACAGTTTCCTAATTTGCACCCTGAAACCACTCTGATGTAAGGTTTGCCTCTGTCAACTGTTTGGCAGCGGAGGAAGATTAGGACCTTTCCTCTCCAGTGGAATGCCTCCCATTCTATCCGTAGGCTGATAGAGTATTATTTTAGATGGTCTGCTTCATGCACACTGTTAATGTTTATGGCTGTATGTTCTTTATCCTGCTCAGCCCCTACCTTTGAAAATATTAAAGCTGCAACTCATTGAAAACTGCTAAAAGTCACCACTGAGAGCTACTTGCAGAAAGTGACTGGTATTCCCAAGTTCTATTTTGAATAATTAAGAAACACCATGGACCATCAAATCAAGATGTCTGAGATAAAGCAGGGAGGTGGAGATCTGCCTCATTCCCGCAGTTGTCCAAACAAAGTGACGGGGATTCCTGTGGATCACAAGCACTGCACCTGTAAGTCAATCCATAGCAGATGTGATCTTTTCTCTCCCTGGCTGTGAGAAAAGTATGCTTTTAGAGTACTTTTATACAGTGCATGCAGAATACCCAGCATTTTAAACAGTATGCACACAGACATTAAGAGTAGATAAAAGCAGGAGCCCTTCAGATGGTCAACAAGTAAACAGTACTAACCACCAAGTTTTCATCATTTTAGCTACAGGTGTGTATTAAAAGCCATCATACTGGTGTAAAGTAATATTCCTGTTGACATACTTCACATTCACAAGTCTCTGTAAGATGAGTTATGGTCCAGCAAATACTGGGGATGCCTTGTGTTTTTTTTTCTTTTTATGTCCTTTAGCACAGATGGCATTTCCAAATGTCAACAAAGACAAAACAGGATCCCATTCTTGCATGTTTGGAGAGTTTGTGGCATGGCCAGATTAATCTGTTTGGGGGACCCTGTTGCCTCCAAGTTCCCAAGTACAGTGCACACAGCACATGTCAGCGTCACTATATGTTCATTTTATAAAACACAACCTTTTATTTAAGAAAATATATAGTGTGAGCACAATATACTAAAATAATGCCTAAGTTCAAACTACATTTTGTGACACAGGGCCTCTCTACAAGACAGGACAACAATGTAAGCTATTGTATTTTTATTGGTACAAATCAAGAGTAATCAAATTACCAGAAAACAACTGACACAGTGAAGCTCCATGGATGGGAACTGGTAAGTGTTAAGTGTATAAAGGAAATTGTACCTCCCTTAACTGATTCACTGAAATGTCTTTGAGGCATTAAAAACATGGCCAATACAACTCTACACTGGTGACCTTTGCTTGCCGTCCGCTGTGATGTTCTCATCCATTTGGCATCCCCCCCCAAAAGTTCAAATACTGTACGTCCTCGACTACTGCCAGAACCATTGTCCACGCAGAAGGGAACAAGAGTGTTGGCCCACAATTCCACCTGTTTCAGCTGTTTTGGCCATTAGGTCCAATCAGTGCTATCGTCTCCCTTTCCTGCCATGGGAAAGTGGCCTTTGCCTCTGGAACAACCCCCCACCACACAAACACTTGACCAGTGGCCAAAGGGTGGGGATGTCTGTGGGGACGACCCATAATGCTCTAAGCTTCTCCATGTACGCACAGCTGCCAGTACATGTGCAATGGGAAATGTTCAACCTCCCAAAAAGGAAGAGGGGATACATTTCCTCACTGACCTCTCTGCATGATGCTCTCAATACTTCTTAAGAGTTCAAATTCCTCAGAGTCCCAGCCAACACACATCATCAGGATGGCTGACAGTTTACTTCTTGACCTTTAGGGAGTATGTTTGGATCTTTATATCTTTTGTCTTCCGACCAAAATAAGGAAAGAACTCTACAAGCCAAAGCAGCTGGGAAAAAGTGATTGCATGTAGAATAATTACAGTAATATTCACCAAGCATAAGCCATTAAAGTCAGGCAATCAGTTTGTCAGGTTAAATGGTATGTTCCCCATTAGTGCATTTTTTCCTTGTACAGCATTCCTCAGCATGCTCTAATGATTTGAATGCTTTCAAGAATGTCATAATTTAATTACACCATTCAGATAAACAGCAAGGATAACTGACTTCCTGACAAACGACCAACTATTAACATCCAATAAACTCAGAGACACCATGTCAACAAATTTATTTTTTATTCAAATCACCACAACAATTCCAAATGAAACCAAATGTGTCATGTTGGAGAACAGAGGCACGGAAATTTAATTTTGGCAACACAGTGAAGATAAAGAATAGGAAGAGCAGAACACGCCATTACTTTTAGTTTGGTATTACGCTCATTGAACTGAGCCTGTCATCCAGCAATGCATCAGACGAGAGGGCTGAAGGGGCCCCGTCATGCCTCCTTTACATATATCCTCACCGCGACCACGTCTCCCATTATGCATTTCTGTGGGGAAAAAGAGGGAGATCAGGTGCGGACTGAAAATCAAAAGAGGCACAGTAGTAAAGACAGTGATGATGAATTCCTGCATGTGTTTTGAGTTTGGGGAAGAATTTAGGCTGCAGCTATCATGCAGAGGCCATTTTTACATATCTCTCTATATGTGTATAATATTTCTACAGTTAATCTTACAGTACATTCCTATTGGAGTAATGCACTCTTCCTAGCACATATTAGGGGATACTTTGGGTTTTTTGTCTTTATAGTACTTAATTGTATTGCTTCCCCCTCATTACATTAGGATTCCCTGTAGTACAATGACATTTTAATTCGTTATTTTTACCCTAAGATACACCTTTGCTCTCTCAAGTGGAATGTGGGCACAAGAGTTTACAAATTAGGATTCAAAAACACATTGGTGATGGGAATAACTAGTCATGAACATATTACATTTGCACTGGAAGCCTGTTTATTAAAACTTCAGACGTGAAAAGACCCTATGATTAATAAAAATTTAATAAAGTGGTAAAAATGCAAGGATGCTTATGAGTGATGAAGTACGTTACCTTTGCATAAACTAATTTAAGGCATTTAAAAGCTTTAAAAAAAAAGTTAGTTTTCACAGGAAAAACAAAAAACAAAAAAAAACGGGAGAAACAAAATCCTTACCGCTATCAATTTCCCATCTGTGATCTCCCTCTCGATATTCGTTTCTTTGCCGTCCCAGCTCTGTTTCTGCACAAGTTTGCCGTTCTCCAGAGTCACCACGGTCTGCAGGGCACAGAACAGAGACAAGATGTTAATTCTCAGCACAGAAAAGACAGGCTGAGATTTTTCTTTGTTTGTTTGTGCCCTCAGACCACACCAACCATTGTCTTCCTATCGTCGGCGGTCGTCTCTTCAAACGGCTCACTGAGCTTGAACTTGATTTCGGTAGTTTTGAAGGTGCTCTGAGACTTCATGCATACAGTCCCTTGCTCGTCCACTGTCACCACCAAATTGGGCTTGGTCCGATTCCCCACCTGCCGGGTCGCAAATCCCACACCTGCACAGCGGGAGGGCAAGATCACCAAAATGCATTAAACACACACTTATGAGAAATGTTTTGATACTGTAATGTGTTGACTTATCAGATAATTAAACTGGACTTTTTCAAAGCAGCTCCAGATTATTCCTACAATACGTTTTAGATACTATACAAATATAAATCAATAGGCTAGATGTTACGTTTAAAATCGTTAGCATAAGTCACAGTAAATTCACAATTCACATTAGCAATTGACAGCCTGATAGTGAATCCCCATCACCTAGCTTAAACCGCACATTCTCCTACCAATTGCTTTCATGTAGTCATCAAAGTTCTCGCTGGAAATCATCTTCCACGTCCCAACAAACTTCTCAACCATGTTTGCAGTTTCTTGGTGTGATATCCTCAACAACAACAACAACAACAACAACAAGAAGCAGCGGAGTGACTCTGGACTCTACTCTCTTCAGGTGTAGGAACAGACTCGGAGCGCTTTTAAAGGGCCAGCTCGACATCCAGCGACGCAGTGGGAACCAATCACAGCCTTCTACGTCACACAATAGAGCGTTGAAATCCCGCCTCTAGCCTCCCTAGCCACTAGTATCTGTAACTAAATTAGTTTTCTCATAAAGGTGCTTTTTAAATAGTTTTTTCCCAAAAGCTGTGACATTTTAATGTTTTTTTTCTTGTTTTTATTCTATGCTAAATGGGTACCTGTCACTTCTCTGCACTGTAAAATTTCAACATATTGTCATTTAAACAAGGCACAAAACAGTTATTTTGTTAGCATGCAACAACAGATCTCATGAGTCTTAAACCAGTGGCAATCTGTTAAAGCCTTATGGGAGATGTTGTGGGTGAATGCTATTATTTATTTCATTGATCAAATCCCCCTGGGGTTGTGAATGGTTACTAATGGCTTTATTAATGGTTAATAAATAACTACTAATGCTTTATATTTCAGTTATAAGCCATGAAACACATTTGGGTTGCCGGGTTTGTGGAAAAACCCCTTTGACTGGTTAGATTGTTTAACTACTTATTTCTACAAATTGGGTGCAGACAATCTAGACCAAAATCTATATATATTAACAACTTATCATATGCTGCTGCAGACTGATGATTAAAACCCTTTATTCACTTATTGATTTATTAACATTAATATTGCAGACTTAATAGCTTGTTAGAAAGTGGGAAACCAGGCAAATGGACAGTGACATTCATAACTGCATTATTCTAAAATAGAAAGGATAAAGACAAGCTATTGGGATTTTTTACAACCTCACAATCCATACTGTGTTATTAATGGCTTATCTATAAAGCATTAATCCATTATTTACTAATTAAGTCATTAGTTACAACTTGTAAAACATTTTACAGAGGGTGACTCATTACAGGGTGGTACCAATTTTACTAGCTAGTATAGTAGAAGACAATAAAGTTATTTAGCTTAGAATATGAATGGTAAACCCCATCAGGAATATGCTTCTGCTGATCAGAAAAACTGATGATAATACATATTTTATGTGAAAACCTATTAAGTTACAGATGCTAATGGCACAGAGGGTAGCAAGCAAAGGGGACAGGATTTCAGTTATCTGTTACTGGGTGAAAGGTTTTGCTTTCAGTGGGGCTGCATCTAAAACTGTCAAATTACATTTGCCTGCTGTGTCAAAGGTTGGAGCTTGCACAATGTTCTCTCAAACACTGGAATGGTCTCACCATGACCCTGTACTGATCACAGCACGTTTTTAGCAGTTAAAGCATTTCAATTGGTCTTTAATGCAGAGAAAATAAGCATAGCTGATGGGGCTAATGTCGAAAATATTTCCCCTTAACAACAGGGTGCAATACTCTTTCAATTTGACAGTGGTTAGGTTCATACTAACAGCAAAGAACATCTGGTAGGATTTCTAGGGCTTTCAAGAGGAAAAGACGTAACGGAGTCAATATCATGCCTGTTCAAATTATGTCACATCACAATCAATGCAGAGTAGCTTCAGTAAATCAACACCAGAACCACCACATTAAAATGAAATATTTTTATTATAAACATCCAATAACATACTCAGCTAAATACAGATAAATTCAACACAGATATATTTAACATGAGGATCATTCTTTTTTTGCTGCAGTTTTTGCCTGTGGATCTTTGGCTGTGCACCGTGAATTAAATGCACTCAGCATCTCGTTGCTGGTCAACTTTGCTCCCTTCATCACCAGCCTCTCTCCATCCACTGTAGTAGAGAAAGACAAGGACACAATGAGATGACTCATAAAGCCACAATGACTGATCTCTCTGTATAAGGTGTATTCTGAGCAGAAGTCAAGTAGCACACAATAGGTAATATCCGTACAATGTTCTATTGACCCATGGCAGACATTTCTACTTTTGGTAAGTACTTGACTCATTGTGTGTGAGTGATACTTTTTGAGTAATGTCATGCAGTAACAGCATCAACATGAAATTCCAGGACTAGGTAATCAGTCCTCTATTTGATAATTACTAAGTCTTTACTAAGACATTTAACTTCTTTATAGTATAAAAATGATTAGTGAGAATCTAGACTAGTTCACACACCTGAGTAAACAACACAAGTTGGCTTCATGGGGATGAAAAATGTCAAACTCTACATATCTTCAGTGGATTAAAACAATGGCAGGAATCTGAACTGCAAACACAAACCTCCAGTCACAATCACACTGCCCAACATAAAGTCTCACTGTTAAATATCTTCTCCCACACATTTGAATGTGGTCAGGTAATACGTACAATAAGTAATATCCACTATGGGTTCAGACTGGTCATGGTTCACCGTGGGTATCACCTCACAGTTTATGTTGGTAGCTCTGGCCTTCTCTGAGGCCACCTTGGCCAGAAACTCCCTGTGGGGGAAGAAGAGCATATTGCAGATTGATCACATTACAGCAGTGATGGAAAGAAACTAAGTGCATCTAGTAAAGTACTGTACTTGAGTGCAATTATGAGGTACTTGTATTTTACTTTTCTGCTACTATGGAGTATTTTTACAATGTGGCATTGCTACATTTACTTAAGTAACAGATTTGAATACTTGGTTGGTCACATATAGGGCTTACATCAAGTATCAGTATAATATTTTTCACCAATACTAAAGTCATTTTTATTTTGGATTCTATTCATGGTGTGTCCAGATATCAAGAAGTTAAAGTCCCCACACACCCAGGTGTTTTCACTTATTTTGCTTGATTAGACCTCATCTGAGGACTGCGGTGGGAGAGGCTACACCTTTATTATTCCTATTAGTTGATGAAGTTTGGGTTATCTCATGTAATTCCAACATAGCTCAGCTCAGTGTTATCCTGAGCAGTCTAATTTGCCAGAATAGAGTGAAAACACCTGTGTGAGAGTGCAGGACCTCTATTTAAAACGGTTTTAATCAATTCAATTACAACTTTTCTTTAAATTCAGACCAAATATTAAGAAGTTCAGACTACATTTCAGACAAATCATGTAATATACGGTGTACGTCAGTATTGACTGAAGTAAAATATAGGCCTTTTCCCTCAACAGGTAAGTATGGCAAGAAAGAATATGTATATTAGGAGTACTACTGTGACCATGTAGAGAAGGAAAACTAGATAAGTTGAGAGAAAATCTTATGGCGTGGGTATTTAATATGTCAGAAACTCTTCACAACCACATTCCACGTTTAAATCATACTAGTTAGCCAATAAAGAAGTTACTTGTTAAATCAAATACAACCTAAACACTGAACTATCTAGCTAATAATCTTCTGGTGATGACTGCTGTTTGGAAACACATTCGCTAACGGTCGCCTCATTGTCAATTTACGGCTTTTATCCACAGTCCAGTCACACAAAACGACTCTCCGACACAACAACACATTAAACACATACTTCTTACCGTGTGGACCGCACATTAGGCTCGAACGGAGAAAACTGAATCGCTATTTTCTTCACAGTCTTCAACACCACGGTCGATTTGCTGGGAGCCGCCATGTTTTCTGTTGTGACCTCGGTTGCGAAGGAGACTGACGCGTCTCACGTGGGCCACTAGAGGGCGCCAGAGGATAAAGACCTCACCAGTGTCAGGTAGGCGACTGGGAAACGTGCAAATAACGTGCAGAAATGTCACTAAAAGGCACATAAGTGAACAGTGGATTTTATTTGAGCCATGCAGGCCTAATAAATGTAAGAATCTGTTATGATAATGATGATTTAGGTCATATTTTTTATGCCTGTTCATTAGTTCAACTGTTATATCTATTTTAAGCCTCTGCTATTTATATTGAACCACCATCTCCATAGTTTCATTAACCTATAGGCAGGGCTCACGGATATCAAAAATGCGTTTTTGTTCCTTACAATCCTTCAAAATTCTTGACAACATTTGATTTGCATCTTGTATTTTGCTCTGAGAGTTGGTGCATTGACATTTGTGAGGTGAGGCATGAAATTTATTGGCTGCAATGCTATCCGGCTTATGTGTAAATGCATTTCAAACATGGGGTGTACAGAAGGTGGTTTCTATGCTGAGACCTTTTCGGTCATTGAGTATCAAACTACTGTTTTCTATAATGTCAGGTGTCTATGTAAGAACACTAATATCACCACTAGTAGTAAGATTAACAGCCTTTATTTAAAATGCAACACAGTTAGCAGTATGTAAACAGCACCATCTCGTTCACAATGACATGACAAAGCTCATTAGTGCAAACTCACGGGGAAACCGACTGTGGCACCTTCCTGTAATCATCTGACAAACAATGTCACAGAACAGAATTACGTTAGGAGAGGACGAGTGGGGGGTCTGTCAGGCACTAAGTCAATAAAGGAGTTGGTGCTCTCCAAATAGACAATCAAACAGACACATCTCATAATCAAATAGACGAGGATGGGAAATGGTCCCCAGCTACTGCTGCTTCCTGCACTCAGCAGATGAATAAGAGGTGAAATAGAAATGCATTTTTGACTGTGTTAGCACTTCAGTCAAAATTAATCATGGCCTGAATTGCTTCTGTGAAATAAGTTAGTGTCTGAGTTTGCAGCACCAAATCAAAACCACAATTATGCAGGGATGGTTGTCAAATTTGATTTCCTGTGTGTGTGTGTGTGTGTGTGTGTGTTTATCTCTTGGCCACATTTTGTCAGAGGTTGCAGTAAATGTAAGTTCAGTATATTTTCTCAGTAAACTGATAATTAAGTTTCAGTGGTCAGATATTTCTTTCTCTCATTAAATGACTGGTTTTGAGAAGGACTCTTCAGAAAAGAGAGAAAATACACTGCATACTAATCACCTCATCTATACAAAGTTTATAAAAAAAAAAAAAAACACTAAAAAAACTTTAGCATTGTATTTGCGCTTCCTTGACCCTCTGGTTATTTGTTGTGTGAAGAACAAATGTGTTATTCTCAGAATAGCACACCCGAGCTCGTGCAATTTATCCTAACTTCAACACGCCTCAAGTCTCTTTCCTGAACGGCCGACAATCCGATCCTGTCTGTGACGGTTGGACAGTGGAGGCACGGGGCTCTAAATTTAGACATATGGCTACTGAGTGGCAGAAGCATTTCCTATACACTCCCTACACCCACCCCAACACACACACAGATACTTATTAAGTAGTTGTACTGTAAGTCCAGCAATAAGAAAGCGAGGAAAGAGGGCGCTCAGAAACAATGAATGCTCAAGGGGACGGTTGACCTCAAAGAAAATAGAGGTATTGTCTCGATGCAGGATTTCATCTATCAAGTTCTCTGCCTGAGCACAATAATAAGTTATGAAATGTCCTTTTCATTATGAAATGATATAACAATGCACTGGTGTTCAGGATGTTCTGCTTGTGTCCTTGTTAAAACTGTTAATGCTACTAAACTTTGCCATTGTTGCTTCTCCTATTTGGTATAAGACTGTCATAACTGTACTACATAACAACTAACATAACATGGCTCAATGTGTCACAACACTGTTAACAGTTCATATACCATCTGCTATATTCAAACCTTGGGTGACACCCAGTTTAGGGCTGAATATGCAGTATAGAAGCTCTGATATTATCAGATTGTTAAACATGGATCCCCTCCTTAGTGAATGAAAGACTGTAACAATGTATGTGAGAGCAGTCAAGGGATTTCTTAGGAAATACCCGTGCACTTACTGTTAGAGAAAACGTATTTCCCCCTCAAGGATAATACACAGTATGCAAGGGAGTTGCCCTTTGGTAATACTGTATTCATTACACCAGTCACTATTCAAGTTCTGTCTCCCTAAGGAACTCCCAGAAGTCCTTAGGGTGTCCTAAGGAGTGCGGAGAACACAAATTCAAATTGAAGAATTCACAGTATCTCTGAATAAGACTGATGGAAATGAAACAGCAGTGCACTTTGTATTATATTTCTCACTCTTTTTATGCTCCCCTCTACATGTGAAATATAACTAAACATTACATTACTCATAAATCATTATCAGTCAAAACAAACATGTCTGAGCTCCTCAAGGCTGTTCTGTTTAACGCTGCTGGTGTGTGTGTGTGTGTGTATATATATATATATATTCCATTGTCTGCTGATTTGGTGAACTTGTTTGTTCATGTTGTGTGTTTCCTATTATTTGCTTTGTATTTTGCTAAATCATGTTGTATTTATTAGTATTTTTTTTCTTAAGTTGAGGGGAGGTCTGTTATATAAGTCACATCCATTTTATTTATTTTTTCTGGTTTTATGCTGTTATATACGTGTGCAAATATAATATATAATTAAACTATTCCCCCTTACATTATTTTATTTAATATTCATATATCTCCAAACATATCCAATATAGGCTATATTTAAATACAATTACGTTTATTGTTATTAAATCTTGTATATCATTCCATACTAAATTATTGTATGTGTGTGTTATTGTATTCACTGTGAGGGCCAATGAATAAGCTTGACCCACACATTCTCGTTTATTATTTCTAGATTTCTAATATTTTGGAAATAATGAATTTGTATCTGCCAAATACAAGATTAAGTTTAACATTTCCCATCATCCCTTGCCTTGCTCACCCATGTATTCCTGCTGGTGAGGCAATCAAATTTAGCTCATTTAATTCAAAAAGTGACTTGCAGCACATCTACTAAGAGCCAGTCAAGCTTTAGTAGTCGTGAACTACATTCCCCATGAAGCTTCGCGCGGCAGCTCTCTGGCACTGCTCCTCCCACCAGAGTCCTGCCTGGCGGAGCTCGGAGCGGTGCAGACCGAGATGAACAGCTCTGGGTCTCTCGCGTCCAGAAATGTGCGCAGGGTGAAGAAACGAGTCGCATCGCTCTCTGTAGCCTCCACAGACAACACATCACTATCGTTTCTTTAATGTAGCACTGGAAGGTTTAGACGGAGGATAAAATCCAACCACTTTCTGTTAAACCACCAGCCACTGTATTTTTTTCATTTTGGATAGTCCTCCCCCTCTCTCTCTCTCTCTCTGGTAAGCGCTCGTTTCATATCTTCACATCTGTGTGTAAAAGTTGTGCTCTTGTTTATTTCTCACATCAGTGCTGCACTGGGCTGACAGCATGTGTGTGTGTGTGTGTGTGTGTGTGTGTGTGTGTGTGTGTGTGGAGGGACGCATTGGGAAAGTTCACTGACAGAGGCTGCTCTGTAGTTGTGACTGCGGCAGCCTCAGTGGTCGCAGTGGAGCCAAATTTGAGTAGCGGTGACAGTCGAGCCGGAACAGAGACTTGTTGCCTTCCACTAACACATTTCGCGTTTTCTGTTAATATTAAACAGTGCAATGACGCTTAAATATTTTGAGAGCAGCTCTCTCTCTCTCTCTCTCTCTCTCTCTCTCTCTCTCTCTCTCTCTCTCTCTCTCTGCCCTGCCTTTCTGATTTGGTCTTGTTTAAAACTGGCTTGTAGTTTGTTGTCTCCTGTCCATTTTTCTATCTTCCAGGCTGCTGCATTAATTCTGGCGATTTACTGCTTATAAAATATAACTTTTAAATATAACCTTGGTGTTACCTTCACATTTCCATAACCACAAACCTTAATATTCATATGACAGCCTATTAATGGACTTATATCTGGGGTAGTAAATTAATGTCTTTATTATCTCCTCCTTCTTGTTTGTGTCCTTGTTTACAGTGTGTCTGTATTGATATAGTAAATTGGTTGTGGTCTGGCATTCTTCCTCATGTGTTTTTTAAAGGCTCACAATAACATTCATGGGAAACTATTTGATCTTCATTAAAGAGAGATACGCCTGTACTTGTTTTCAATATACAAATCCACTTCCCCCATAGTGACAGACTGGTTTTAGTGACAGGCAGGTACACATGCACAAGGCATACACACACACACACACACACACACACACACATCACACCTCATGGATGGTGTGTGGATGTTGCTAAGCCCTCTGGACATCCTCAGACATGTATAAACAGACATGCATAAACAGCACTGTCCTCACTGACAAATACATGGCCTCTCCTTCCTTATAGCGTAGTGCTGGCGTGCACGCATGAACAAACACATACTGTATGTGCATATGTGATGTATGGTGAGGCAGAGGCGCACACACACACTATTCTACAACCATCTTTCTCTGTAATTGTAAAATTGTCAATAAGAATTTCTTGTCTGCTGACCTGCCAAATAAATAAACACCCTGTTTCACACTCTGTCAGTTCTCCTCGAAATCTCTCTCCCACGTACACACAAACGCACACACACACGCAAGGGCACATAGAGCCAAATGCCACCAACAGAAAGCCCCCTCCCTCAAGTCTGTGTTGATGTTGTTGAATAGGAGCTGTTGGCAGGACATCTACCCTGCAGCAGACTGACTTTTACAGAAGTTGACATTCACTTCAGCAAACACACTTTGTTTTAGCTTCCCTATGCTTTCACCTCACTTCCTTGTGTTATATGCTAAACATTAATGAAATTGGTATTTCCCAGACATCCTTCAGTAAGAACATGGTAAATAGATACCCACCACTCTACCAGAACTGCCAGCCGTAGTATTTTGATTCCAAAATATGTAACCAAGCCTAACATGAGTGTATGGTTCTTTTTCAAACATCCAGAACAGCCAGAAGAAATGTTTAAGTCCCGCATGGAAGCAAAATGATCCCAATGATGCAAAAAAAAATCCCCAAATGCTCTCTCTTCTTTGTTTTCATGTCATTGTATTGTGTTTATAAGCTTTCAGCTTATAACATGCACATGTCAGAGGGTTAGGGCTGGATGTCAGTGTATGACAAACTTTCTGTCACTTTATAAGCTATTGACTGTGTGGCAGCAAATGTAAGAGGACAGCAGCATGGCAAATGCTTTGTGACAACTTTAGCTTCAGAGTATTCATAGCATGCTGCTAATGCTGGTATTTGGATGGAGACGAGGTCGGGTACGTGCAGCTGTTGCACGTGAGAAGGGAGATGAGTGAGGAGCAAAAGGGCCAAGTGCGTTCACCAAGGAGTTTACCAAACTGTGCCAAGAAGTCCAAGGAGAGTTTGTTTTGGGTTGAAAGGATCACACTCAAGCTGTCCAAACATTTTCCCATCCAGCTTGGATAGCAGGGTATAACCTCAAACTACATCCACTCTGAGCCAGCTAAAGTCTGAAAATGCTGCTTATATTGTGTTTTATTACAGCCAAACTCGTGATTTAGTTTCTCCCATATCTGTTGGTTCAATATGAAGCTGGAGCCAGGAGACCGTTAGCTTAGCTTTGCAAAAAGACTGGAAAGGGAGGAAAACGGCTAACCTGGTTCTGTCCAAAGGTTAAAAAGATCTGCCACCTTTATTTTGCTCTAATCACACATTGTATGTTTAATTCATCAAGAAAAACCCAAAGTGTAAAAACCACAGATTGTGTTTTTTGTTTCCAAGCAACCAGTGGAGACTTCAGGAAGTCACTGCTCATGGCCAACAAACAGTCCGGCACATAACCCCCGCAAAACCACGTTGTTACACACAGAAGAGATATAACATGTTAATTAATGAGTTTCATAGACAGACAGTGCCAGGCTAGCTGTCCACTTGTTTCCAGTCTTTATGCTAAGCTAATAACGTCTCCAGTATCGGACTAGGCTATTACGTCAAGTGTTTGTCAGTTGCCTTCAGGAAGTATTTTAGAGCAAAGCTATTGCTTCCTGCTGAACAACTACCTGTTTAATATGGCCATAATGTGGTTGGCCTGATAGAGAACACAGTGATGTTGCTATACTGGGCGTGGAGGTCCTGCTGCCAAAAGGATAAAGTATAATTGCACTCTGTCTGACTGCTGTGAAAGTAGTTTCATCATAGGCTGTCAAGATGTCGTTTAGCAGACTACACACATTTCACGCTCACTTAGGCTTTAACAAGCAAGAACCCCATCCCCATCATTGGTAGGCAAACAGTAGAGTGTTTTGCTCTACACCCCAGGTTTTGCAATTACCTAGTACGCCCTGTTTGACACCCCAGTCCATCTGAGAAACACACCTCGGGGAATTCGACCAAGGATTGCGTCTGGAGGAAGCGTGTGTTGCTGTGACTACCAAATCATGTTTGTTAAATGTCAAGCTTGCTTTGGATTGAGCAGGATTCTAATATGAAAATGGAAAATACTGTTATGTGCTGTTGGTGGAAATAGTATTTTTTTTCTTTCGTTGACCTGGAATGGAGAAAAACAGAGGCGCTAAATGTAAACATGAAACATCATCTTTCATGGACTTAACAAAGCCAAACAAGTTCCCAGTTTCCACATTGCACAGCTTAAAGTTGTTCTTAACTTCAGGAAGTGGTTTATCACCTTACATATGGGGCTTTCACTAAGAAAGATAAAATGCTCAAGAGCCGCTCACACAGATCGTTGCCATTTAGCAGTCAACAGACATGTGGTTGAGGGCTGTGGCCTCTGTGGACTGATACTTTTTAGCAACTTGTGAAGGAAACACCTATTTTCAATTCAGTTTATCTATTTGTGTTCCTTTGTAGCTATTACAAGCATTACATATACGCAGCTTCATGGGCTGAGCTGACAGGGTTTCAGTCACCGTCCCTGCATAAAAGCCAATATTGTATATTCAAAGTGCTTTTAATTTAAGGCCTCACCAAACTGCAATGTAACAAGTCTGTGGTAAATATTTCTGTATGATTTAAGCATTTGATCATCATTAATGTGATTTGGCATCTTTTGGATTCAACCCTTTCATTTAGTGTGACTGCGTGGAGTGATGCTCATTTATCTTTAATCTGTAATTCTGCCATATGAGGTCTGTCATTTTAGAAAGCAAGAGAACTCACTGCTGGTGGAGAAATCATCATTAACTTTGCACTTCCGGGCGGTTGCTGAACATGCCTTGTCTCCTCTGCTTGTAAAGATTAGAGGGTTCAGACTTCAGAGTGAGAAATTGGACAGAGAAACACAGATTCAGTCAGTGAGAGAAGTGGGGATTGAGCAAGAAAAAAAGCTATCAGACGGAGGGTATGACAGAAAAGGAGAATAAAAAATGTACAGCAATTCTAATAATAAAAAGAGGATATTGATTTAGAGTGCATCAGTTGGGTTATCACTGGTTCTTCTCTCGGTCCACACTAACTGACCTTTGCAGAATTGTTTTTTCATGTGTTCCATACAGTGTAAAGGCGCGCTTGTTCTGCTTTTTGAAATCCCATTTGTGGTAGTTATTAGAGCGCCCAAAGGGCCTCTTCTTCTGAAGGGACACAAGTACACAATCTTCAAAGGGTGCACTTAACAGAGTGTATGGATCTTCAACAGGTTTAGAGCTGCGTTTGGCTCAGAAATGCAAATTTCCACGGTGAAACCAGCACATGTCGAGAAAGATGAGAAATACTCTGTTTGAAATGTCTTTTTTCATACCTCAGTAACACCAGGAAATGCTCCTAGCAGCTTATTTAAAGCAGGGAAGCTACCTAATGTTCTACTGAGCTACAATGTTAAATATTACCCCAGTTAATAAATGATGAATCTTTTCTTCAGCAAAATGTGGAGCTTCAGTCTTTGAAAAGATTTATCATCCAGTAGGAGAGTAGTAGAGATTAATCTTTTTACAGCTTCATCACTCTGATGATATTACATACATTTTATTCCAGTGTAGGGAGTGTCGTCAGATCCACTTCGATTGCCTCTCTATTCTCTGTCTGTGATAGTGGTACGTAAGAAAGTGATATGGCTTTAAAAAAGCGCTTTTTTCAACCTTGAACGTGTGTTTGAAAGTGTGTGTGTGTGTGTGTATACATGCTTCACTTCTAATAGCAGAACTCCTTTGTGTGAATAAACAGCTGATCTCATTATGTAAGCATACCAAGCTCAGGGATGCCAAATCTCACCTGTGTGTGTGTGTGTGTGTGTGTGTGTGTGTGTGCACATTGTTGAAGCCAGACTTGTTTGTCCTGCCGTACAGTAGTTGGAATCCTGTCTGACACACACGCACACACACAAACACCCTTACTAGTCAAAACACACAAAAACAGATACAGCACACAGGTTACTCTCGCTCACACACACAGAAATAAGCCCTCCTGTATGGACACACATACATAACTTGGATACAGTCTCTCCAATCTCAAAAAAAATAAACTTCAAACACACTTACCTACACATCATATTCCACTTAAACACATATTACATGATTGTTTACCTCTTTCATACATACAGCACACAGACCCACACACTGTTATCAACTCAAGGTGGCCCTTAGCAATTTTCTCAGGGATAACAGGGTGTTTCACCTCTTGTTCGACTGTTCTGCAGCTCTGTTTGTGTGGTGTGCAGACTCACTCTGCTACAGTGCAGAAACAGACCTCAGATCTGTGCTGCTGTGTGACAGAGAGAGAGAGAGAGAGAGAGAGGCAAGTAAACACTGCGGATGCGATTAACTGAGATTGCCTCAGGGAAGCTGTAATGGGAAATCAGTGTCTCTCTTCCCCTGGACTTGTGGGTAACACAAGTTATTATGTATTCACCCCCTGATGTTAGAATCTACATCGAGAGAGAGAGAGAGAGAGAGAGAGAGAGAGAGAGAGAGAGAGAGAGAGGGGACAGGGTTGAGGAATTTAACTTTATTGCTGGGAGTTAGAAGAGAAGATTGATACCACTCTCATGTCTGTGTACGCTAAATATGAAGCTACAGGCAGGAGACAGTTAGCTTAGCATAAAGACTTGAAACAAGGGGTAAATAGCTAGTCTAAAGTGCTCTGGATGAAGTCAAAATAGCTCCTGAGCTTGTACGCTAGCAAATCTATCTCCATGACACCTGAGCTAACATGAAGAAATCTGTGTGATGCAGTTTTAAGCTCCAGAAAAAATGTTTTCTTATCTCTTGTAACTAGCCATGCAGATAGTTTTTAGATGGGTTTTATCTGTTGAGATTTCTGTCGCCAACCCAACACAATGGAGGTAATACACTCAAAGCAAAGAAATGACATATAGAAACTGTTTCCAGAAAGAACATGCAGATTACTTCAGATAACCAATGAAAGTCATGAGTACAGGTTTTTTATTTTCTATTGGAGAAACGGATATCACTAAGACTAAGTGACAAATATGGTTTCAGTGATTTAGACTCTAATGTCTTCCTCGGTAAAAGAGTGTATTTCATTCAAAAATCCCTGCGTGTCTCCCCATTTCCCTCCCTTTGGTGTCCCAAACATTTTCAGTCCCAAAAGCCTGCCAGCCTCTGATGGACTCTACACTGCTTTCACATTGTGTGCCACCGGGTTGGAAATCATTTTACTTTACCCACAGGCCCACACATCTATGTTCAGGTTCTACTGATTCCAGGTCCATGTTAGACTCTCCTGTTGGCCTGCCTATTCACTGCTATCACAGGCAGCTATCTGCTGTTATTGTTGCCTCTTGCTCTTCAAATCAAATGGAGTGATGCCAAGGACTGGGAGGGGACAAGTAGCAACATCCTCTCTGAAACAGAAGCACTGGGGTTTATGGGAAGTGTGGTTTTATTTTTGATAAACGCCACAAACGTAATACCTTTTAAGTGCCTGAAATATGTCATGTATGTAACGAGCTGTGAAATTAGGGTGGCATAATGATCAATAACATACAAAGTGTGGGTGGGTGAGGTGAGGTGATGACATGGGTGAGTGAACAGAGGGTGTATATTGTCCCTTCTCCTCTGTGTAAAGTGCTGCTGATGCAGCACACATTCACACACAGTCAGTCACACACTGCAAGGTTGAGATGTTATAATGTTACCCAAGGGGAGGATCCTCATCTCACACTCTGCTGGTTAAAGCACTGCAGGGAGGGTTCACACACACATATACACACAACATGCACATTAAGCACGCACATACAGTACACACAAAGATCTGCATGCACACTTATGCATGTACAGAGCC
Organism: Maccullochella peelii; assembly: GCA_002120245.1. Classification (NCBI taxonomy): domain Eukaryota; kingdom Metazoa; phylum Chordata; class Actinopteri; order Centrarchiformes; family Percichthyidae; genus Maccullochella; species Maccullochella peelii. Next base: position 61,806 of record LKNJ01002002.1, read on the forward strand.
TTATTCTGTGCAGAATTCTCGTTTTTTTGTCTTTGTGAGAACAGTATCTGTTTCTTTGTGTAAGAATCAATTTTCCTGTCTACCTTTCTGTTGGACTCACCTGTGTGACTGTCTGCATACACAAGCAAGCCTTTGTCCTTGTCTGCATCGCTGTCTGTGTATCACGTGGTCATCACGTGTTTATGGGGTCAGGTGTTTGACATCATGTGTTTGGAGAGAAATTAAATCTGTTCAGGGACAGTTTATGACTGGAGCTGAATGGGGGTCATTGGGGACATGATGAAAAGACAAAGAGATGATTGTTGGTTGGCTTTCTGACGTCTCTGTGTGTGTATATTTAGCATTTGATTAACATGCATGCACTGAAGTGTGTGTGTGTGTGTGTGTGTGTGTGTGTGTGTGTGTATTCCATGTATAGGCCATTCCATATAAACTGGACATAGCGGCGAGGCACACACACATTTCAGGTGATAGTGTGGTGGTTGTTTGTTCTGTCTCAGTCTCTGTGCAGATGAAGGATGGGACGGCCAGTGGATTGGCTTCCATCTATCACCAAGGACCTCAGGCTGGCTGACACCTTCTTTCTCTCTCTATCTGTTTCTCATTCCCCCTTTCTTTTTCCCCCTCTTTCTTTGTTTCTTTTTATATTGGTTTATTCCTACCTTATTGTTCTTCACCCTCCTTTTCTTTCGCCACCTGTCCATCCTCTTCATCTTGTCCTGCATTCCAGTCCTCCTCCTCTCTAACCTTCACCGTCACCATGTCTCACTTATTCACATTTCCCCTTTATTTGTCTCCTTTCCATTCCTTCTTCGTTTCTATATTTATCACCCATCTCTCCTCTACCCTTTCCCCTTGCACTCTCTTACCACCTTCTCTCTCTCTTTTTCACTTTCTTTCCTTCTTTCTCTGTCTCTCAGTGTCTGAAAACCTGCATCTGTGGCAGTCAGACACGCACACACACACACACACACACACACACACACACACACACACAAAGACAGTCTGCCCTGCATACAATTAAAGCGTACCTCCCTCTTCCCTTTTCCCAAGCAGGCTCATAATAGGAAATGCCCCCGTTATCTCTACAGGCACCGGCATATGAATATAAGCCGTCGACAAACAAGGTGTGGGTACGTGCTATGCTATGCGTGCAGTCTGATAAAATGCAATAGCACAAGGCAGACATTACATGGCCAGCCTTTTCAAACTGTTTTCCCCCCGAGTGTTTTCTGCCTGTCAGTGTAGTAATGTGGCGAGAGAAGGTGAGGAGCAGACAGATGAGAAAAGAAAAGCGAGACATGTGGGGAATTAAGTGAAAGATAGAGTTCTCCAGGGTCAAACCTTGGTTTTTAAGTGTGGTTTGGTCTTTTTTGGTTGGATTGAGTTTTGAGAACTGAGCATGGAGTGGAAGGAGCGATGAGTAAATATCTTGTGTTTGTGGGTTCATAATGGAGGACACTTCCTTACTGCATGAAACACATTAGGTCATACTGAGCCTACTAATAACACACAGTGATGTATCATTTGATTGAACTTTCAATAAAGAACCTGCAAACCTGCCAACAACTATGAAACAATGAGATAATGATAAAGTAACTTTTCTGTGATATCTTTGATCGCTGTGGCTCTGCCCTCACTTCAACAATAATGGAAGTGATCAGTTTTGATTTCTGTCTGGGCTCAGAGGATATGTTTGAAGCTGTTAACAGGCTGGTACAGAGGAAATGAGCGGCTGGTTTTATCCATTTTTCTCCAGAGAGTAGCCTTTAGCCTGATTGCAAATGACTGTTTACTGCAGGGACAGTATTTGTTAATGGACTATAGGCCATTATGTCACCAGAGAGCGTGATGTGTGTGTGTGTGTGTGTGTGTGTGGGAGGATGAGAGAGAGCTAGATAGACAGTGTGTGTGTGTTTGTGAGGTTGAGGCTGAATGCAACAATTTGCAACATGAGAATTGTAGGAAAGCTTGATAAGGATGCAATTATAGACATTAGGACTGTTTGCACATGTTGTGTTTTCTCTGAAATTAGGGGATTGCTTACTGATATCCGAAAGTCATCCAGGGAATTTACTCTCCGTCTCCCTCTGTTTTTCCCCACTCCATCCTCCTCCTCCCTTTCTCCGTCTCTGTCACTGCTGAGCTCTTTGAATAGGCTGGTTGTTTGCCTCTGCTGGCTGCTGGTAAATATGCTTCACTATCCAGGAGTAGACAATGGCAATGTCAAAACGTAAAGGAAGGGAGGGGGGAAAAAAAGTGAGAGATAAGAAGAGAGAGTGACACAGACAGAGAATTAGACAGAGAGAGAGAGTTCTGAATGAATGAGTAAATAGAATTGGAGGAAAGATGTTTGAGCCAAGTGGAAGAACAAAGCGTTGATTGTTGAGGTAAGTTAAGGGGCCTTTCAGTTCCCGAACAGTCGACCCCTGATGTTTTTCTTAGATTCCCTGGTGAAAAGTTAGAGGGCTGGACACGTTCACTGTGCTAACACTTTCACTGCATGCTATGCATCAAGAAAAGTGGGCAATGTACAGTTTTATTTATTGAAAGAACTATTTAAAGGGTCATTTTGCAAGAATTTAGGTTTATGCGGACAGTTAGAGCTGTGTATCAAACACAATACATTTTTGGTACCAAAAGAAATGTGTCCTTTGCATCAAGTACCCAAATATATTCTTGAATGATTGCTCAGATTCGTCTTTTTGGTAAACCTATAAAGGGGTGGTATGTTGTAATTTATGTAACTAATGGTTTTATTAATGATTAATAAATCATTTACTAATGCTTTATAGGTAAAGTTGTAGGTTACCTTTGGCCAGAGTGTATCCTTTCTATTTGGTAATAATGCTGTTATAAATGTTGAGAATCCATTAATAAGTGCTTAATAAGTTGTTGAGATTTTGGTCCAGATCCTTTGCAGCCTGGCAACCCCAAAGTTTCTCTTTCAATTGCTTAATTTCCTGCAATTGCTTATAACTGATCTATAAAGTTTTAGTAAATAATTTATTAACCATTAGTAAAGCCATTAGTTAGAACAGTTGACAGTTTTTGATTTAAATCTTTTGCACGTATTTGGCTATATTTTAATTAGCCAAAGTTACTGTACGTCTGCTTCAGCATTTGACTGAACTTTGGCTTCTTTTTTTAAATGAATAAAGGGAAGTAAATATGTTTATGTTCCTCAAAGTAAGGCATGCAAAAAGTATTGGTTTGGTATTGGAACTGAAGCTCAGATCAGCACTAGAAAATGTTAATAGTTTAAAAGTCATTTTTCAAGTAAAATTGCCCCACAAATCCCCTGGTTCCTGCTTCTCACATGAGGATTGGTTGCTTTTCTTTCTTTTATATGAGAATAACCTGAACATGTTTGGGTTTTGGACTGTTGGTTGGACAAAACAAGCAATTGGACGATGTCCATTATCGAGTAGATAATAAAAAAAGAATCAACAGATTATGAGATAATGAAAATAAGTGTTGGTTGTAATGCAAAAATACATCAGAGAATAGCAGGAATGTAAGGCTGAGAAGGTATAGAAAACATCCGAGGTCAAACCTGACTGCTGCATTTGTCAAACGCTTATCTTTGACTTCTCTTCTTCTTTTTTTTCACAGCTCAGTGAGGCTGTGAAGAGTACACACTTGGCTCAGGGAGTAGCACGTTTGAAAAATGCCTACAAAGCTTAAACGCTTAAGTTGTGTTGCGGAAGCTGCACCTTTTCTCGGATAGCAGGAGTGGGAGTTTTGACAAGAGGAAGAAAAAGAGGGAGGGGAATATGAAAGTGGTTTACCTTCCAGCTTTTGGTAAGGAGAGAGAGAGAGAGAG
>LKNJ01002003.1:0-73534 GCA_002120245.1 Maccullochella peelii
AGGCTGGCCCGTGTGGTCCGATCCAGCAGAAGAGCTACTGTAGCTCAAATTGCTGAAAAAGTTAATGCTGGTTCTGATCGAAAGGTGGCCCCACCTTGCGACTTACAGGACTTAAAGGATCTGCTGCTAACGTCTTGGTACCAGATACCACAGCACACCTTTAGAGATCTAGTGGAGTCCATGCCTCGACGGGTCAGGGCTGTTTTGGCGGCAAAAGGGGGACCTACACAATATTAGGCAGGTGGTCATAATGTTATGGCTGATCGGTGTATCTTTCCCTTTTCTGGCTCTACTTACTGTTCCACCTTAACATTATAGCCACTTCAGCCCCTCATGTGATCCATCAGAAACTTGTCGACATATTACAATGTGTAAAATCTAAATATATATAAATTAGAGGGTGTAGGGGGTCAGAAAGATATGAGATGCAGTAGAGGGTTAAGCTTCAAAACACCAATACCGAGGTTTTATGTTGGAAAACTGTAGAACAAACAGTTCATTTAAATAATACTCGGGCTGCACACTAAACCACCGCTGTGTAATTATGATAGTGATTATATCAGTCACACTGAAGTGGTGGTGAAAAAAGTAATGACTTTGTGCTGCATGAGTGACTCAGGTATTTTGATTGAAACTACTGCACACTCAACCTCCTGGAAATGTTAACAGGAGTGTAGAAATAACGGATTCTGATCAAATAGGACTTCGCAATCAATCATCACAAAGGCTGGACTGCAGCAACAATATCTGTTATGCTGATGACATCAGCATATAAGGTGTATCATTTTGATTGGAAGCTTTTACACGTTTCTCCCTCGTGCCCATGATGTTGATAACTAAGGAGAGCAACATAGCATGGGTGCATGTTAAGCAGGTCTGTAAGCAGAATAGGAAATTGATAAATGATGCCTATTGTTGTCAAGTAATGCCAGGAAGGAAATTACATGTGTCCTTAAGGGAGCATGCAGGTGTGAACCCTGAATAGAAAATGGAGCTGGGAAGAAGAAAAATAAGAAGAAGGGAGGTAGGATGTTCATGTTGTTAATAGCCAGTTCTCTGCCAGCTCTCTCTCTCTCTCTCCCCCCTCTTTCTCACTCACTCACTCACTCGCTCTTTCGCTCTCTCTCTTACATACTCACACACAGAAGAATGCACACTTGCTCTTCACACTCTCACCATCACACTGCCTGCCTGTTTTCCTTCTCTGCTGCTTTTCAAATCTGCCTCGCCCCTTCCTCTCGTTCGTCTCATAAAGGGCAGTGTGATCAGCAGAGCGCAGAGCTTTTAATTGAAGCACATATGTGTCGTTCTTTAGCTGCGGCAGTTTGGATCGCAGCCAAGATGTGTCATTGACCACGAAAGGACTGCCATTTCACCTCAGTTTAGAGAATCAAAGTGGAGGAAAGACAGACACAGTAGAGAGACGGAGAGGGTTATCTGCGAGGAGGCACTTTGTTGGTTTTTGTTCAACTTCTCTGATGGGAGAGAAACTGGCAGGAGAAGCCTAAGTCAAACACAGAAGAGAGCGGCAAGCAGAGGAATCCCAAAACACGTGGAGATGCTGTTTGGTAAGACTGTTTACTCTTACAGTTCATGTATGTGTTAGAACAACTTATTTATGGGAATGCAACAATAGCCTCACAAGTGGCTGCGGTTTTATCAGGTTTTATTTGTCTTGAGATGAGATGCTTTTGTGCGTCCATCAGCCTAAATGCATGAGTACTCCCCTGCCTGTTTGTTTTACAACAATGACTTTACATCGTTGCTCAAGGGCAGGCTCAGTCTCCTGCCTACCATCTGCCCTCTTTCCCTACCTCTGCATCCAAAACGAGTCCCCGGCCTGTTTGTTTTTCTAATTGACCCCTTCTGATGAAGCCAAGTGTGGAGTTCAGACCAATACAACACTGTCGCTCCCAGATGTGTCAAGTCATTTTAAAGCCACACAAGAACAGCGCTGATATCACTGTGCAGATTCCTGGCAATTATGTCTTTGCCTCCCAAGGGAAATATGCCCAGATTAGCTCGTATAATTGGAGCCTGTTAAAGATAAAGGCAGTGTGGGGATTTTGAGTCATTAATGTTTATGTTTGTTTCAGCTAAGGGAGCAAAATGCTGATTGCATTTAGGCTTTTTTAAATTTAGAAACACTTTAGTTTTGCTAAGTTAAACTCAGCACACATTGGAAGTACATGTAGAGAGTAGATAGTCTCAAGTTCGCAGTTTTACCTCTAGATCAATGCAAATGAAAGAGTAAACAAGACAATAATATGGATAAATGTAGATCTGAAACGATTAGTTGAGCAACAGAATATTAACCGGCATTTTGACAATCCATTAATCATTTCAGTCACCTTTCAAGCAAATATGCCAAAAGCTGGTGTCGGCTTCTTAAATGTGAGAACTTTCTGCTGTTTTCAATCACTTTAAATTGATTATCTTTGTTTTCACTATTTTTTAGACATTTTATAGACAAAACAATAATTTCATTAAGACAATAATCAGCAGATTAATCTGTAATGAAAATAATCGTTAGTTGCAGCCCCAGATGTATGCTTGTGTTTTTCATTTTCAACAAACACTGAGGCTAAAAGTCTTTATAGTCGCTATATGATGAGCATGAGAAAGAAGTGACATTTCTCATCTCATAGAGTTAACGTAAAGCGTAGGTGTAAATTATGTGTATACATATGCATTTTGTGATATACTCCAGTAGCTTATGAACACATACACGCTGTGCTGTGTGTGCCTGGATAGAAATACTAAGAAGTGTCTGCGTGGCAGCTCTGGATGCCTTCTTCTTTAAATGGCAGATTAGAGAGATCAAAGGGAAACAGTTGGAGAGGAGATAACTGTAGAGTTTTGCCTGGTGGCCATGCTGCAGCTGTCCCCACCCCTCCACCCCTCGTCAAGGGCTCCGTTTTGAGGCTGCAGTGGCAGCCTATGTATATAATACTCATTCTCTGTTCAGTATGACATGAAAGAGATGCGATGATGTGTAAAAATACTAGAATAATGAACACATTTCTCAGCTTTGAGATTCATATCTTTCTCTGTCTTTTGTTTAAAATTAGTAGACATAAAATAATATGTAGCACAGCTGAAACTGGAGGAGTTACGGTGGAAGTGTTGGCATTCTGTTGCCAGTGCTTTGCTTATTACATTGGATAAAACCTTTAGAATACAGCACACCAGAAGCACAATAGTGTGATAACGCACATTAAGAGCTCTGTTTCCGTGTATTATACCACGTGACGTCAGTAATGCAAATCGCAGTCACCTGCAGTATGACACGCTGACTGGTTTTGGTAATTTTGTGTTCAGAGGTGCACAGCACAATTGCACCACGATTGGAAATTAGCTGCGTCCAGTGGAGTAAGATGCCTAAGATGTGATTGCCACATGGTTGGTTCAAGTCTGATTTTTGTAAAGATATTTGTGTAGCTCTTTTCAAAAACATAAGATTCCAAATTGCTCTATAATAAAGTAGAAAATGAAATAGAACTGATAAGCTAACCAGGTAATACAACAAAACACAGGACATTGTAAAAGTGGAAACCTTTGGTAGAAACAGGTAAAACAATTTTTAAAAACAGGAAATGGGTTGCAATTAGAATGAATTCTGAAGTCCGGCTTGAGTTGTGACATATAACCTCTCCATTCTCTTTTAAAGCCGGTGAAACAAGAGTATTCACTTGACTAAAACCCTGTTTGTGCTTGTGCAAGGCCCTACTGTGCATTATCATAAAAATAAAACCCTGCAATGCATTTTACCACCCACCCCCACACACACAAATTATTTACTATAGATCAGAGGTTAAAAACACCGCAGAATTGCAACAAATGGTTGTCTGACCAGTTTACAATAACCTACTGCAGGTCACAAATTACCTCAATGATTGCTTGCTATTATGAAGTGCAGTTATTGTTCTGGCTGTGCTTTGTTTATCCTCTAGTCTTTGCCAAAATCTGTCAAATCTCACTTTTTACCCTTTACCAGTCAGAAATTGTCCTTTCCAGAAAACCTAAAGCTGACTAAACTCATCAATTAGTACAAAACTAGCGATTAGAGCAAAATGGGAACTTTTCTAATGCAGGAGAAAAATAAAAACCTTTCTGTGCATGACTGAAGTATTTACACCACCATATTAGCTATGAGACATTAATCTGTGCTCTATGGGGATGGAGAGAGAGATTGTTTCCTTGTTATGTTATGGAAAAGTTTTTCAAAATGTTTGAGGAGACAGAAGTTCATGAGTCAGTTTGGATGGGACCATTAATTTTCCTGTTGGAGCTCGAATTCACTATCCAGCAGCGCCAATGACTCATTATTCTAATTGTAGGGTAATGAGTATGGCGCAGTATGGTTTTAATTGCAATACTGATAGTGCAGATTATCTTAGAGAACAAATTTAATTAGGCTACTGTACTTTGACTCAGTGCCTTATGTCGGTGAGAGCATTTTAATTTATTTGTGTCACAGCAGTATCTGAAACACCCGACATCAGTGTGGAGTGTCAAAGTTTGCAAGTTCAGTGCAGATAAAGTATGACATGCCGATACTGATTACAAACACGTATTTGTGTCGGTGAATATACAAACTTGTATGTATTTGAAAACAGAGGGCCCTAGCACACCGACCGTTTGTTTTTTTTAATGACCTTAAGATTTGCTTTGCCCGTCTGTGTGGTATTTATATCTTGAAATGCATTACGAAGCAAATGTTGCTGTGTCACATTTTAAGATATGATGTAACCATTTCCAACATGAAATACAGTAGAATTATGACTGAAATAGTGGATCGATGTGATCATATAAACTTCTTCACCAAACTATTTTTTGTTTCTATAATAATTTCACCAATTAACTGTTTAAAAAAAACCGGAGACGCCTATTCAGTCCGTGCGGCCAAGACCTACGGCTTTGTGTTTGTCGTGGCACTTGCGCGATTAAAATAGGGCCCAAAGTCTTATAACATTATTATGTTCTTGTAAACATGAATCAGGTGAACACCAAATTCCTCCGATACACAAGAATTACAATATGTGACAATAACACAAACTGTCTGATTGCTACAGATTCCATATAAAAGAAAAAAATTAGACAGCAAATTTCTTATGTCACCATGTGAAAAAACATCCCGCATGTTAAATCTACGAACAGTTTTTGTAAAAGTAAGGGTTACATTTGGGTCAAAGGTTAACAAGAGAAATAATTGCTAACAACATCTTTGCATGAATTGTGAATTGAACCTTAGCGTTGAAGGCAAATGCCCATCCACCACCCACCATAACACATTCACTTTCCTCTGTCATCTTTGGATGTAAAACTAGATTCCTGCTGTAGTTATGTCTGTTTCACAGCATCCTTTCATGGTAGGGAAACATGTTTCTTGCACTTTCTTGTTGTATTTGCATTTGAACACATCACGCTCATTTAACTATTTTTTATTTTTTATTTTCAGGAACTCATTTCAATACAGCATGCAAGCAATCTGAATGCATAAATGTGGCATCCTCTCTAATTTTGTGTGTGTTATTCCAAATCTTAGGCTGGTGCTGTAGAGACTTGCATCAAAATGTTCCCTCCTTTACCTCAACCCTGCTAACAGCGACTGACAGCCCCAATCAGCCATTGTAGAGTGTTGACAGTGTGAGTTTGATTAGCCTGACTGGTAATGACTGTGGGAGTTCAAACACACTCACTCACACACACACACACACACACACACACACACACACACACACACACACACACACACACACACACACACACTTGTTCTGTCACTTAAGAGGACATTGCATTGACTTACATTCCCTGAATGCTTACCCCTATCCAAAGCATGCGCTATATGCTGAACCCCAACCCTAACTTTAATCTAAATCTAATCCTAATCAAAAAACAAATTTCATCCCTAAAATGTAATATTAACCCTTGTGGGGACTTAAGTTTTGTCCCCAGATGGGAGGAGAGTCCCTGCAGTGTGACTGTGTTAACAGATTACTGTCTGAGTGCCACATAAGTTCCACTATTTTTTATATTGTCAAGCTGTTCCATGTTCGGAAGACATAATTTTGATTGGCATGATTTGTCTTAAATTTTAGGTCTCTTAACATTTATACTTGATGACTTCAGTCAAATCTGATTCATCATAATGAGATGGAGTTTATCTTGAGGACATATTTGCTTCATTTTTTGATTTGGATCTGTGCAGTTAATATAATGTACATCTCACACTCGGAGAGCTGGATATGTTTGACTGATCCTGTATGTGCGCTGTAAAATAAGCATTTTGATAGTGGCATAATTGAGTTTTAAAAACATCAAAAGCTGTTAAAAGATGAAGACTTATGCAATAATTTCCTCTTCTAAATCACATCAAACTTCTAGATGTAAATGTAGAGAGTGACTCACATTCTGCATCAAAATGAGGGCAAAATTTTTCCAAATGTATCCTGGGAATGGAGCTGCATGCCAAGACCAACTATATTAAGTCATTTTAATGGTTTAGACACATGCCATGGATTTCTATTACATTCTGGATTTGCCAAGAGCTCATGCTGCCTCAAGAAACTATTAACGTGTCACCATTAAGGGTGAAGAGGTAAAAACAGTGCAGCCTTACAAATACCTGGGGATGCAAATCAAACCTGACAAGTTTGCCACTGTAGAAGTAATGTAGAAGATAGATGATTGTATACTGTTCTTGCATAATCTAAGGGACCTTTTTCACCGCCTTCAACTTGATCGATGAGTCACTGAAACCTTATTACTTTTCTTTGAGATTTTCGGTGGAACTGCACCACTCACTGATGTTATACAGGTGACTGGTTAATACCTGGATCCCTGTCAACAGACACATGATCACCATGACAGTTGTTTCATTGGCAGTGACCATAATGGGAGGTAGCTGATTAAAGTTTTTCATTGCTATTATTTCAAAAGTATTAACAGAAACATCTGATAAATGTCACTGAGAGAACAGTTTGTATCATTAGGATCAGTAATAAGTGAAATTAAATTTTTAGGGTGTGGGTGTGGTGGTGGTAGTATCAGCGGCAACAATTAAAACAATTTGTGACATGCAAGCAACAGACGCATTAGCCGTGTGTGTCTTTGTGTGTGTTTGTGTTCAGCTCAGCCTCTGACTGATCTCAGAACTCACCAGAAACTCTGGTTCTTTCTGTTATTTCCCTTCAGTCTCTCTCCTTTTTCCTCCAGTCTTTGTACGTTTATGAAGCAGATCTACAAAGAAACGAACATTTTTTGCTCAAGTTGGACCATTTTGAACTAACGCAGGCACGTCTTGGCATAACCATGCCACATCCACTTGCATCTTTCCATTGACTTTGTATGCAATTATGCCGCCTCTAAAATTCACTGTGCATTCGGAAACACACAGCACATGCAATAGACTGCTTAACAAACTTTAACAGTTGTGGCCTGTGCCCTATTCGTTGTGGTGGTGTGCTGGAGAGCCAGCATCAGTGTTGAGGGATGAATGAACTAGTAAAAAAACAATAAAGATGACAGCACAGAGTGGGGTTAGAAACAGAAGGGAGGATAAACTGAACTCTAAACAATCGTCTCCATCCTCTCAAAGTGCAAGATGGGGTGTCTGAGGCACAGTTTTGTGTCAACAGCCATCAGACTGTATAATTCTACCTGTCCAATCCTGCCTCCACTAATCAGAGTATTGAAGAACGCTGCCTGCACTGTGAACGCAGACTACCCTGAATTGCTATTCACACGTCTGATTTTGTTATTTCTTTGCATAGTTTAAGTCCTGTATATGTTTCATTAAATTCTGTGCTGTGAGACATCCCCTTCACTGAACAGGTGAAGCAATTTGTGCTATATAGATAGCGAGATTATATTCTTTGAGTCTTGCTGTTTATTATTGCGGGAGCAATGCCATAATCATAATATATCTAACTAAATAGCTCACATATCTTTTGTAATTTGTTTTTCTTGTGGGTTGTTTGGATTGTTTTGGTTCTGTTATTATGTTTTTCTCTCTCCGAGGTCCACTTTCCACCACAAACCCTGCAATCTGACATTGTAATAGTACACATGGAGGAATTGTTACTCCACGATGTCCGTCCAGAGGAGGATATTTCCACAACTGCTGGTCAGATTGAAGTGAAATTTGGTACAGATATTTACTATGCCCTGAAAGTTATTTTAGTGACATCCTCACCTTTTGTCAAGCACCACCACATTTGGTCAAAATGTCACACTTTGCTTCATAACAAGGTATCTTGAAAGCTTGAATATTTATGGGTTTTTTTGTTGATTGGATTTGATGTTTTTGTTACCTTTTCTTTGCTAGAGCCATCCTCAGGCCATAATCACAATCTAATGGGCAGATTGCCATGAGATTTACCTAGCACATTCAAATTCCAGGAAGAACATAATGAGAAGTGACTCCGTACATTTTTTTTAGACAGCTGAAGAGTGCTACTGTATTACATCTCTGTTTGGTTTTCATTTGCACAAATTTTCACTAAGTCTAGTGTCCTCTCGGGACAGGGTTCTGTCATATAAAGAAAGGAAATCCAGTTCAGCAACAAAACAGCCAGTCTAAATGGGATCCAGCACTCTGTGGCAAAATGACAATTTGTTCTGTTGAAGCAGTTTTTTAATGTGTCACCACCTTTGGGAATGGACTCTCCAGGACACTGGCACTGATACACCTTCCGTGTCCTTCAAACAGGAGTTGTTAGCCTGTGGCTCTGCTTCTGTCTGAAGCCCACCGTCTACATAAACTTTGAGGAAAAGTGCAATGGTTACTCAAAAACTGCTCCTTGGATGTGGAACAGCTAGGACTATTTCTAATCTTTGACATGCATGAAGTTTGCAGTATTTCTACATCCTGCTGGCTCCCGTATATGACCGGCTGCTGACTGAGGACATTTTCTGTTTTCTTAAGGATTTATCTATCTTTGAAGTGGTGACAAACGATTGAAGTCAATTGTTACAGAAACTGTTAAATGGCTCTAATGTTGCACATGCTTCAATTTAAGATACTCACACACACACTGAGACACACACAGGCAGGCACACACACACTCAAACCACATACTCTGTCAGCAAAATACATTCATGTTTTGGTATTTGCTGAAATGCTGACTTGAATGAAAATATTGTGCTTTCAAATCTGGTGACGTGCCTCGAAAATCAAGCAGAAAATGCAAACCTGCTGAAATATGCAGCTGCCAGGAGACATGACATTGCCCAAAAATGTTGACTGCAAATTCAAGTGCTCTTTATTAGGATTCATGCAATACACTGTCAAGATGTGTGTATGATTAGGTGAGCTCACCTTTGGTATTTCCCTTAAGATAGGTGTTTTAACCAACATGATGTTATTAGTAGAATCAAAATGTTCCCTGCTAGCATTTCATCGAGTGTACAGAGGTGTCACACTACTAACTGTCAATATGAAAAGATATTTCAAAGATCACTGAATGCCAGTAACTGAAATACAGTATGTTGCTTATTAAAATGTTTTTTTAAACCTGTAAACGGGGTCTTAAATATGCACTTGATGGCTGTATACATGATATCATGCTAAAGGCTAAAGCTACATGTCCCAGGCAAAAAAAAAAAAATCAGTATCTTCACCACTTGATAATCAGACCATTATGTAATTCTGACATAACCCTGTTTGGCTCCTTTATAGCTTACATACAGCTCCATTTTTTATGGTCATTTAAGTATGTTTTCACTTTTAGGATAGCATCCAAGGCTGGCTTTCACACAGTGGGGAAATACACAGTGATGTGCTATCGTGAACAGGGTTTGGGTTTTTTTTAACATAACCTATAACCCCACAGACTAATGTAGTTAATTAATGATAAGATAACGTTCTGCATTGGAAGTAACACTGGGTTACTTACTAGTTAGCCTGACATGCTAACGATTGCAGCTCATGTAAGAGGAGGTAAAGACACTGTTTAATCCATTCCTTACACTTCAGTTCTTGTGTTTTTGGAAAGGTAAAAGAAAAAGACGTTTTAAATGCTGAATATCACTTTTACTACAGCACCATGCACACCACTTCACCATGTGGAGAAAACGCGACGTGCCTAGTTACGGTTGCTAAGCTATGATTGGACAATCGCTGTTCCGGGGAGAGGTTTAGCAAACGGTCAATTGACTAACTTTGCAGCATTATTCTCCAGAATTTCAGGTTTGGCAAACTTTGCATTTAACAAACAGGCTACACCCTAGAACGTGCTCTTTCTGACCTCTATAATTAATTTGCTGATGCTAGCATGTCTTCTTTAATCTGATATCCCTGATAAACATCTTTTGAGGTGCACCAGTGAGCAGAGATACTGTGATTCTTATCTCTGAAGCTGCTAATGTACGATCCTTCAAACTCATTCCACCAGGCAGACAGCCAGAGAGGAGCATTGAGACAGAAAGCTGCTAATTACTAAGTTCATGGAGCGGATAAAGCTGCAACAGACTTTAAATATCAATAAGTACGTGCTGCACATCTGCTGACTGCCATTCAGCAGGTCTGATTGGACTCTTATCTCAATTCAAGCAGATGGTGGCAGTTTATTTTAAGTGTGCTTGATACAGACGTGCAGAACACTATGGAAGGGCAGAGGGCCGGTAAAGGAAACAAAACACAACACAACAAACACTGCTCTATCTGAGCTGCACACATTTCCCAGCAGATCAACGTTATCTCTTAGTGTTTGTTTGTCCTTTATGGCCACGGTGCAAAAACTTATCAGAATCGGCAGAGTACATCATGTGCATTAAATTAGATTTTTGTGTTTACCTGTTTTCAAAAGACAAAGTGATATGGAAATGGAAGATCATAGCGAGAGTAACTCAAATGATGCTTCACCAAAACATACCAAGAATATTACTTTCCTAATGTACCAGACCAGGCTGTTATTGAATATCATTTGGTGCCAGTATTAACATTAGACTAAATATGATTCCTTGTGGAAACTCTGTGGAAATAATGTAAATAAAAAGTCTCAGCAAGCTGACAGCCTCCTGTAAAGTAATGGTTAAAGAGATATACATCATATTTGCTAGCTGAGATGCTGTTTTGTGCCATCAGTGTGGATGAAAAGACTGTGGAAACATTATGAATTTTGACTCTTGATTATTTTTAGTTTAATTCTCCTGTGTGGACATTAAAAGCTGCTGTAGCTTCTGTCTTTTGCAGAGTAATCACAGTATCACATGATTTTTCTTTGACCAGAGGACACTAGTCCTGGATTTCACCTTGAACAAATTCAATAGATGTTTGTGGACCCTGGGGTGAAAATGGGCCCACAGTGCTCCAGTTGAAAGTAGGACAGATTCCCGTGGGGACCCTGATCTGGGCTGGATGGTGCCCCGCAGGTAGAAACGCTCATGAAGCCGCTGGCTCTGCCAGCTGCGGCTGTGTGAGTTTAAATAGACGGTGACAGCCAGCGGGAGAATTTGCCTGTTGGCCGCCAGTTGTGGCCTAAATGTACTTTGTCACAATAAAGATGATTTATTTAAAGACCACACAGTGCAAGGCAGCAGCAGCATTTTAAGCCATCATGGAAATTAGGACTTCACTCTCCATCGTTCTGTTTCCAGTGGAGGGAGCTAAGCAGAGCTGTCAATGGCAGCTTTAATGGATGCTATTCATCCTCCAGAGCTCATCATAAATGCCTAGTTCTCTGCCTGTTGTGTAAGCAATGAATGGCATCATCATTATTGCTAAAGCGCAGTGCACTAACCACTTCTGTTTTATGACTCAGAAAGCTGTGTGCTTCATGCTATTATGGAGTGGAAAACATACCCTTCAATTTTCATTATTTGACAATGTGTTTTGCAGGCTTAACAGCAAAACCCTGTCAGAAGAGAGGCGACTTTTTAGTATTTCAGTTCCACATTCCTCAGTGCTTAATCCTGCCTATTCGATTAAACCATTTGTTATGACTGCTTGCTATTCTGCAAATAGAAAGATTACTGTT
The DNA here is from genome assembly GCA_002120245.1 of Maccullochella peelii. Lineage (NCBI taxonomy): Eukaryota > Metazoa > Chordata > Actinopteri > Centrarchiformes > Percichthyidae > Maccullochella > Maccullochella peelii. Next base: position 11,982 of record LKNJ01002003.1, read on the forward strand.
AGTTAAAGATAGAGTGAGGGGGATTTTCTGATCAGCACCTACAGAATGCACTGTGCAGTAGTGACTTTATGTTATGCATCGAAGCATCTCTGTTAGGCCAATGGAAAAACTGCTCAATTTGTAATACATATGACAGCCGTCATCAATCACAGGGCTGACACAGAGATAGACAAACATTCACATAGTTGTTTTTATGAATATAAAATATTAACAAGGGTGAGTTGTAAAATGTAATGTCTTGTCAACCAGTTTAACGCAGATTGTAAAAATGACATTATAAGCCCAGATTCAGATTTATGATGTGTAGATGCCCTGATGTCAACACCAGATATTATATAAACACATTAACAGATTTGTGGTTTCCAAAAGGGAGGACATTCAAAAATCCCAAAACACAGATTGTATTTGACATGATGTTAATTCAGTTTTAACGCCTGGACCACTGGAGCATTTCATGAACTGGAACTGCGATATAACTGCGACTTTTTACTAAAATTAAAGTTAGTTTTCTCAAATAACACTGCCTTTTAAGTGACATTACAGCCATCTGTTGACTTTAGGTTCTATACTGTTGCTCACAAGATAAATTAGGACATCAGGTGAAGAATGTACATTCAAATGTTACTTATGTTAATTATTTTTATTTTACAGAAAACAAACACAGTCGTTCTTCCCCCTTCCCCATTCCATTTTGTAATTTTCAGGTAAATTGAAGGATTAAGTGCTCCTTTATGGGTTAAGAAAATTATCCTACATCTTAATTTGTCAACTAACTACATTAGTTTGTTGTTTCACACAGCTGGAACCAGGACTGTCGTTCTTAGCTCATGAGCTTAAGTTGACGTTTTGGAGGTACATGGTTAGCGACAATAGGCTAAACACTACATTATTACATACATTTGTTTTATTTCATGAGGAAAGAAGACAAATAAAATGAATACAATGAGAGAAATCAAGCCTGAGGAAATACAGAGAATCTAGAGCCCAAACCTGTGGGGTTGAGTCAGGCCAAAAAGAATCTGGGCTGAGAATCAAAGCTCTAATATATGTATATTATCTACAATAATGTAAAATAATCTGTATTTTCCTCCAGTTTTCCATCTGCATTTTGTCTTGCTATAGACTATGCTAACACCACAATGTCTCTGGTCTCTGTCACTCTGACTGAATTTGCTCCCGCACTTAAATCAGCCTCCAGAGGTGCATAATTCATTAAACATACTTTGATGGTAAAATTATAGCAAAATATTTTAATGCTTTTTGCATTAAATTCAGTGAAATGAAGAAACAGCCCTAAATCAGTTGTTAATGTCACAAAGCATTAACACCAAACAGAGGATACTCATCGGGGGATGTCAGAAATGAGAGCATGCCTCCACACTGCCATGTTGGTTCAGACTGAAAACTGCGAGCCTGGCTCAGACAGATGATCCTGAGAAATGCATTCACCATGAAAAGAGCCAAAGCAGCCTTTTCTCTGATGCTTTTGCTCTGATTCGCTGCTATGAAAGCCTCTCATCCCCCCCTTTTTCCACCCATCATGAAAAGATGCCATTTCCTTCCCCTCTGTGTGATTGCTGTGATGTTGAGTCACCCAGAGACTAATCCTGGAAATAATAGAGATTAAGCTTTTCACACAGTTTTTTCAAGGTGCTATAATTTCTCCAGTTCATAATCTTGTATCCCTTCTCAATACGGGAAGGTTGGCTGCTGTGACCTACACTCCCAGCCTTGAAGATTTTTTTTTTTTAGATTCCTGTTTTAAAATGAATAAGCTGAAAACATCCTAAACAGCAAACTAAATCAAAGGTCAGGGGGCCCCTTCGAGGGATACCAGACAGACAACACTGTAGGAACACCACAATGCCACCAGAATAGAGGGGGTAGGCTACAGGACAACAGCAGGTGCGTAGTTGACTGAATGATATTAAATCTGTATATTTATATATCTATTTTCTGCCATACAGAATACAATAGTAAGAGTGTTAAATCAAGCAAGCAAAAAACTGAACCTGAAAATAAAACCCGCTATTGGGGGTGGGGCTTAGCTAACGGTCAACTGTGTGGTAGTTTTTGTTGGGGGTTTTCCCCCCTTGTACATGAGGTTATTTTCTATCTTGAATGGTTAACTAAATCCCTCTAGTCAAGCTTTATATTTTAGGTTATGGGTACAGTAATTGAGTTCATGAATTCGAGTTCATGAAGTTCTTAAAGTGATGAGTGACTATCATAAAAACCAATCAAGGCCTGCTGGTTAACACATTCCCAGCATGATTGGATGGAACTCATATAACCACAGCTTTAATCCATCTTGAAGCTTTTGTGACACTTTCTGGATGCAAACGAGACGGGTAACTTGAAAGGAAAGTACTGTCAGAAGCATGTTCCTCTTGTCGCCCAACATACAAATTCTCACAGATGATGGCAGTTTCTAGTTTGTTCAGCACAAAATGCAATGTTAATTAAACGTCTCACCCTGCTGTGTTTTGTGAATATATGCGAAGGAAATTAATGAGATCAATTTCAGATTTGTGTAGGAGAGGGAATCAGTGTCCCCAAAAGTCATACTGACAGGCAGATTAAGCACATCGGCCTAGTGGAGGGGAAAAAAAACAGTCTCTCATCAGCGTGTGGTTATGTCTCTCTGTCTCTCTTTCACTTTCATTTCTCATTCACTCTCGATTCTGTGTAATGCAATTCAATAAACTTTATTGGCATCGGTGGTACATGAACGGTCCTGATGGAACATTTAAATGAAATTGGAATTCATCAAAATCAAAATCAAATGTGTAAACACATGTTACTTCTGTGTGTGTGTGTGTATTTTCCAGTTAGATCTTTGGTGCACATTACACATGCAGGATCAAATAAACTAATAATAATCTTTAATCCCTCCTCTCATTTAAAATTCTAATCTAAATAGTACACGGTATGCTGGAGTGCCTGTAAAACACTGGATAAACAATAAACAGTGCTAAAACAAGACAAGACCTCAAGTAATTGATTGTATGTTTGATAAAGATTAAGATATAACAAATTCGTTTTATTAGGTTGATTATAGGATTTAGTTCTAGCATTGGCTGTCCCCCAGTTTTGGATGTTTTTCAGTGATGTTAATCTAATAGGCTGTCTTGTTTTTTACTCCAAAGTTTCAGATTATTGAGACAAAATTTCTCCACATGTTAATAATTTCTCACATTTCTGTCTTTCAGTCAACATTGGACTTTCAAACCTGCCTGTCGTCTTTCCTCCTTTGGTAACCAGGACTTGTATGTTCCTTCTCTGTATTTTGACTGTGGTGATTCTGGCTATATTTTTGGTCACATCCGTCTCTTCTCTGTGGTGAAGAGATATGGCTGCCAATTTCTATTCATGGCCTTGAATCAGATAGAAATTCACTTTTCTTTGTGTTTGTGATTCAGTGTTCCAGACAGGGAGTATTCAGTTTTGTTCAAACTGTTTTGATTGTGATGCACTGCTGGTCTGAGGTTAACCCTTCTCTGGTGTGCTGCAGTTATTTGGTTGGTCAGTCTGTTGACCAGCTGAGGGAATTAAGTCTTTTAGTCATTCATCTTTTTTAGTGGTTCAATTCCCAGAACATGAAATTTCACATCAACGGATCCACAATTTTTTTAATTCTTTTTTTTCCGAATACTTTTTAGCCAAGCTAGCAGTGTGGCTCTAGGGATGGCAGTGACAGTCTGTTGGTCGGTCCAGACTGAAATATCTCAACAATTATTGGATGGATTGTCATTAAATATTGTACAGTTGTTCATGGAGCCCAGAGGAAGAAGCCTAATGACTCTGGTGATCCCCTGACTTTTCCTGTCGTGCCACCATGAGGTTAATGTCTCAACTATTGGGTGGATTGGTATAAAATTTGGTATAGACATTCATGTCCCCCTCAGGATGAATTCTAATAACTCTGGTGATTCCTTAACTTTCCATCATACACCAGATATCCGCAAAACTAATCACAATCCCATCAGCCTCAGCTGTGCTTTGTATTTAGTGTTAATTAGGTGGACACATTGTGTGAACATCATACCTGCTAAACATTAGCTTGTTAGCATTGTCAGTGTGAGCATGTCAGTATGCTGATGTTAGCATTTAGCTCAAAGCACCGCAAGTACAGTCCCACAGAGCTGCTAGCATGGCTTTAGACTCTTAGTCTTGTTTAATATTCCAAAATACATTTTCATATTTCACTTCCATATAAGGCATCTGTTTGGATTACTCTGAATCAGATTTAAAACAAAATCTGGCAGGATTTTTATCTTTTGCCATATTCACTCCCAGAAAAAAAAGTACCCTGAGGCATTTGTAGCTGCAGGCAATGATAAAACATGCTGTGGTGTGTTACATCCACTGCTGCTGCTCTATCAGTTGTTGCCTATAGTACACCAGGTCACCTGCATGGACCAATTCAACATCTTTGATCTCTCTCAAACCTCTTTTTGACTCCTAAAATCATGTGCCTGTATTAAGTATTTCCTCTGCAGTACTGTTCATAACATTTCTTTGAGCATGTTTTGAATCTGCAAAGCTTGTTTTTCTTTTCCCTTCCCCTCCTTCCCCTGCTATGTTTCTCTGCTCTGCTCAGGCTTTAAGAACCATTTTTAAAAATGGGACCAGATTAGTAAAAACATGCTAATTTTTAATTTTGCAGGTTTGAAACTCAAAGACTTTCAAACCTGTCTCATCCCCAGAGATAAAACGTGAAATCCAGAGGTGAAAGAAGCAGAAAATTGGGGGAAATTGCTTTCTTGATGCTGTGATTTTCAGTACTATGAAAATAACATCATTAGACTCCAACTTTAAAACTGACTGTATTCTCTCTGCAGTATTTAGAGAAAATGTCCAGGTGCTCATGAACAACAGACTTTATGATAATCTATGTTTTGGTGCTATATGCTGTAACAGTCCCTTATGCTATATTTTTTTAATAATTGCCATTTTTTTCATTCTCATCTTTCAATTTCATTGTTATTCATGTGCTAAAGATTTGTTTCTTTATTTTAGTGGTTATTTTATCCAGAAGGAGATTAATTTCTCAGGAAGGGTAAACATGTACGTTGCGGGTTCCTCACATATCTTTCCTAAATCCAAATTTAGTGAGTCATCTCTCTTCATCCTCCAGTCGTCATCTGGTATGTAAATCCTTCTGGCTTCATCAGTCAATTTCATTCAGCTTTTCTATGCAGGCGGTTCCTCCTACCAGCCAATGCTCCCTTCAGCCACCTCATCAAACTCCTTTTGACATTTTCCGTGCCGCTAAGGCCAAACCTCCCCTCCGCCCTCAATCACCACACATTTGAAATCCAATACCAAGTCAAGCTCTGTCTTTCAAATGTAAGAAAAACACTTCATATTGTATAACAAAAAAGACAACTGCTATTTGCAACGTGCCTGGTTTTCCCATCCCACATTTTGATCTTTTTTTTTTTTACCTCAAGATCAAAAATTTGTTTCCTAAAATATTAATGAGAAGTTTCTACTAATGAATTTCCTTTTTGTAGAATATTAGCTGTGTAACCAAACTGACAATTGAAAATTGACATCTCTTGAATGTCATGAGATACACTGTTCATAAAGTGCTGCATCCTTCAACAAACTTCCCTTTTGATATCAGTTGCGATAGATAGATAGATAGATAGATAGATAGATAGATAGATAGAAAGTCAATCCTCACCTCACCAAAACAAACACAACATTCACACATAAAATGAATATAAGTAAGCAATGGATCTGGAGTCAGTTTAACTTGTATTCTGTCATTTACACATGACCTTTTAACTTAACCTCAGGACTCTCAGCATACAGGCCTTATAAACATTCATCATAATCACCATGCTTATGTAAGACACTGTGCATTTTAATGTGAGTGCACTAATGTTTACTTTGGGTCTAGACAAAGGCCAGTGCCGTGGTGCTCTTCAAAGCATCCGCAGTCTGAAAGCATTTAGGCCAACCAAAATTAAGCGTGACGCAATGAGAGGTCATGTGGATGGAGATTTCAAACCAAATGTGATGGTGAAATCACTGTGGGATTCATCAAAACAAACACTACAGAGGTAAAGTAATGCATGCAAGAAGACAGAACATTGGTGAGCAACAAAAAGCAAACAAATTTGTATTTCTTTTTGAAGTACAGTCTATCTGTCACCTCAGGCCTTAAAACCTCCTTGCAGTTCTTTTCTCTTTATGTTGATTGACCTATTTGCAGGATCTGAGGAAGAACACAACCACACAATTACACACACCAGTGCTGTGTTTAAAGGCCAGAGACATTTGTCAAGATTAACTATGGACTTGTAAAGCAGGAAAAGGCCACACAAAGCCTGTCATCATTTATCCCCTGCTATTACTGAAGTCATTAAAGCTTTACTAAGTGAATCATTCACTGTGGGAATGAAAGGATCTTGGTGTCATAAGCCTTGTGCTAAACTCTGTCCTCATCCTCATGTGTGTTAAGGATTGTAGCTTTGGTGGCCTCAAATGAAAACAGGTGAAATATGCGTCTCTCCACAAATGTGTTAACATAGAGAATCTTAACAGGAATGAAGCAGGAGTTAAAGAAAACAGTGTCACAATGATGTGTTTACTCAAATGTGATCATCCCTGCTGTAGGTGCCCTCTCCCAGAGCCAGGTCCACCCACTCCTGGGCTCCCTGCCTCTGCCAGGTCGACCCCTCCAGCCGCAGACTCATGCCCAGCTGGAGCACTTCCTGCCGCTCAGGGTCAACAGCTCCTCACCGCTCAGCCTCTTCCCTAATTTCAGCACAGTAAGATCCCACATCACATTTCTCATATGCACACATCATGCAGTGGGCACTCAAAAAGTGATTCCGGCCCCAAACAAAACCTTAATAACCGAAGGAATGATTGACAAGTATTTTGGTTACATCAAACTAAACTTCAACAGTTTAAGGTGCTGAACATATCCCTGGTTCGAGTACAGACACGGACCCTTGTTTCTCCCATTGTTTCCGGTCATCTCTTATTCATTTAGGTGATCTAAATATTTCACCCTTATTTTGTTTGTAAGAACAACTTTTTAAGTCTTTTTAAAAAATACTTCTTTAAAAATGAAATCTATTAAAGGAAAGCTGTGAAGCAGAACTATTAAACTGTCAAGCATGTCTCACATAAACAACTTGTCCACTTTGTAGCCATGTAGGAAAATAGGAAAATTAGGAAAATATAAATATTGTATCAGGACTGCATTGGCAGGTTCTAAATATTACTCGGCTCCAATCAGTGGTAAAAATATGATCGAGACATCCCAAATATAACACATGACACACACACATGTTTGGTCTGGCTCTGAATTATGAAGGCAGACTTTCATAGTCTACATTTAGCTTTAACCCTTAATGAGACAAGTCGGAGGAACATGCTAAATGTATCAGGCATGTGGGTCGGCTGGGAGAGGATTCCTGTCTGGCACCTAATGCTAAAAATATGACTCAACTAACACAGCTGTACTGTAGGGATTAAAAACATGAAATAGGGTTATTTAAAAAGTGTGAATTCAGGACTGCAATTTCTTCATCTTTTATTCTGAAAAATATAAACAGCTTGCATTTATTTCTCTAAAGAATAAACGTCTTATTTTTCAAAACCTTAGCATGACGTAGCACCGACTAATCTCCTTTCACCAACAAAATCCATGTTGAAGATCAGACCGTGCAATGTTTCATTAAACCACAGGATGACACTAAGCTAAATCTTTTTTAATGAAAACTGTGGGTCCAATATTGTGACAAATAGACTCTTTTTTATATTGTTGCCTTTATTTGACAGGGACAAATGACTTGCAACAAAGATCCCAAAGGTCAGACTCGAACTGCGTCTTACACCTTTCGGGCAGCTGGATGCCCCGAACATGTTTACATATGATTTTTTTCTTATGGTCATCGTAGGGTAACTGCTTTACCGCTTTGCACTACCCTCTGAGTATTATACTGTAAGGCCAACTAGAGAAAACATGAAGCAGGACTAACATGCTCATGTACGCGCATGTGTCTTTGTGTATGTTTCACCTCATAGATGGACCCAGTCCAGAAGGCAGTGATCAACCATACCTTTGGCATGGCTCCACCCAAGAAGAAACCCATCATCTCCTGTAACATCTGTCACCTGCGCTTCAACTCCACTGTAAGTCACACGCTCGTTCAGTCCTTTTCCCCTGATATCACTGAAGAAAAGGTTTTGGTTTCTTTCCTTGAGCTTTCATGTGGTAAACTGAATAAAACAAAAGCTCAAAGACAGGTTGGGATGTTTTTTTTAATTCACAACAGGAAGGTGAAAAAATACCTTTGACCATTCAGCTCTTATCTGTCTGTCATCTGCAGAATGTAGTCACTAGTTAAATCACATCAACATGCGATGCATTTTTATATGATAAAGTGAAGGGAGTGTCGACTCAACATGATCTCACTTTACTCACTGTGAGGCCCTCTGGCCCTCTTGATGTTTGCTGAAAAGAGGCTTTTCTAAACAATGCTCATACTTTTAAAACACAAACATAACTTATTGTCTCTTGAACTGTCATCTAAAGCTCATCTTTTGATTATTTTTGCAGTCAAGCGTCCACATATTTGCATCACATTTCATATTTTTGCATCCTATGGGTCTAAAAACAATCTTGAAGCAGGCTATTCGTCTTAGCAGTCCAAGCAGTATATTTCAGCAGCTTCCATTTTTCTACTCGACCAATAGGTTCTTAAAAGGAAACCAGTCAGCTAGTTGTTGCTTTTTCTCCTTATCACACCCCCCTATTCATATTCATTTGGCTCAGATTCCTATGGACTTCGTTTATACATATTTGCATTTATATTGTTAGGAGGAACCTGGCGGAATGACAATGACTCTTCTTTGTGTGAATTGTGAAAATTGAAGGAAGGAGGACACTGGCGCGAGCCCATTATACTATCCTTACGTCCTCATCTGTCTCTTTCATGCTCTCTCTGTCACTTTCTCTCTCTGCTCTGTAACGTTTGGACATACAGTGCTGTTGTCAGGAGTCTGTTTTCTAGCTAACAGGCTCTCTCCTCCTCCCCTCTGTGTTACCTGCAGCTGAGCTGAGAGTGCTGGTTGACCCAGGAGTTGGATGCCAGGTTACAGGCAGGTACCAGGTCCCAACAGGGGGCTACACTGAGCGGATGGAATTTGCACTTGACAAAGAAAATTGACTAAAGGAATAGTTGAGAATATTTCAAGTCTTTTCATATTTTAAACTCACTGGTTGTGTAGAACATACATTAGGTACAGTAGGGTTCATTTTCACAGTCATTTATATTTATTTACTTTTTATACTGGACACACAGCTTCAGCTTGCCATCCAAAGTTAAAAATGCAATTATGAATCCGCTTTCTTTGTTTGATATAAAAAAAGATTTCAAAGTTTAACCAAAGATAACATGGTTTCTAACATGATTTAACAGCAGTCTATCATGCTGAATTTAAGTGGTTATTTAAGATATGTTTTCATGTTTTTATTGCTATGATGAAGATATAGGACCATAAGTCATTAGCACCAACGTCATTAGGATTCATTCTCTGGGAACCATGAATGTCTGTACAAACTTCAATGTCAATTCATAGCTGTCAAGGTATTTCAGTTTGGAAAAAGTGGTGGACCAACAGACTGACATTGTTATCCCTAGAGTAATACAAAAATCAAGTTTGTCAAATTGCAAAACTTGATATTGGGGAAATTGAGGGGAATTCAAACCACATAAACATAGATGGTTTCCAGAGTTTAATATTTCAATGCTATAAATTCAGTGGTAATTAAAGGTCAATGTTAATTATTCAGTAATGGTTAAATTTCACAATTTCGTATTTAGGAAAAACAATATAATGGCCATTCTTTTCTTCTGCAGTAGAGTGCTTTACTGCACTGAATGTGGGGAAAAATGGAAAGCTGGAGCTGTTTGTTCAGCATGAAGACAAAGATGGATGACAGTGAAAATGAGATCTACAGTATATATTACATAACCGATGTGCAGAAAAAATGAATAGACTAAATGTTCTAATTATTCCTTTAAGGCTGCTAAACTCACTGAAAAAGCATGAAAGATTCAAGCCTGAAGGATCACACATGATATTCTAATTTTGCTGCCCTTTTGTGGAGGACAGTTGTTGCTCACTGCGTATGAAGAGTTTGGCCGTCAGTGGTGTGAGAATGCATAAAGCTGCTTGAGTCAAGGTCAGCGGAGGCCAAGCAGTCTCCTTCAGGTGTCTTTAACAGAGGATCTTTGTTTTATTCTACATGTTATTCTCTCTTTAAGTTACTATGGTGGAACATAGTGAACTCATACTACACTGATAGTATGAAGATGGGAGCAGATTCATCCCTCTGACTCAGATGAAAATCACGCTGAATGTGTGTACTCTGACATTCAACGTAGCCAAAGGGGTCGTACACCCTTTGCTCAGCTCTGTATTCCCCACCACACACTTTCACCCATGGTGGTACCCTTTCTGTTTGTGTAGCAGCCCAAGCTTTATGCAAAGTGTTCATGGGGAGACTTGTACCCCACCACTCTATGCACACAGTCGCTAACAGATCGGCTCTGCACACTGAGCTCAGAGGCTGTACTGTGGACAGTGTGTGCCTGGAAACTTGTACGGATAATTTGAGCAATGACAAATTATCTAACAGCATTGTGTGAAGCTAAAGATACTTCCAAACTCAGACTCTCTGTTGATTTAAGGAGAACACTTGTGTCTTTCATATACAGAAAGGCACTAGTGTTGCAAAAATGTGTGCTCTTAAAGGATAAGGCTGGTTATCTTTTATATTTTTCTTATTGTTGGCAAATCACATAGAAAGAACAAAACCAAGAACAAAACCAACGCGTTAATCTGTCCAACTTCCCTACCATGTCTGAGGCACTCAGCCTCAAACCCATTTATTACATTATTATCATTATTATTATTATTATTATTATTATTATTAAAAGGGCTAAATAACTTCCTAAAACACCTGGGCACTGTCATTTTTAGCACATTACCCAAACAGGAGTAAATAAACCATTTGTGAGGGCCTATTTTCCGTGGCAGATGAATACACATTTAGTTCTCTAGTAAGTTTACAGCACCAGCTCAGTGTGTGTGTGTGTGTGTGTGTGTGTGTGTGTGTGTGTGTGTGTGTGTGTGTGTGTGTGTGATTAAAAGTAAATTACAGTGCCCATGTTCAGTGTAATGAAGGAACATGTGCAACAGTGTGGCTCATTTATGTATTTTTAATAGTTTTTGGATGACAATGGAGGAATGAGATAGATTAGGCTTTGGCTACACAGACAATACCTGATAGTAAGATCAATTTATTGTTGGTTTTGGTCTTATCATGGGATTTGTTGACAATAAGAAAAATATTGACTATCACCAGACCTATCCTTTATAACTTCTGCCTGTTCTATACACTTGATGTCATGGTTTGCTCAAGTTGAAGCTGTTTGAACTTTGCACCTTCCAAGGGTAGGTTATCTTCTGTTTTTCACAGAAGACACTCTGACAGGTCACAGTAGGAAAAGCACAGGTATAAATAATAAAATGAATGATGGCTGAATTCCATTTAGCTCCTTCAGTTTCAGGGTCCTGGTATTGTTATTGTTATAGCTTACTGGGACACTTGAATTGAACAGAGCCATCGTTTATGTTATTAGTAACACCTGTGCTTTTCCTACAGTGACGATTCAAAATGTCTGCTGTGAATAAATCCTATTTGCCATAATATATTTCTTCATCTGTAAAACAGTTTTTATTCAGTATTAAATGACAAACAGGTCTATTTAATCTAAGCATAAGTTGTACACATTTAGGCAATATGACAAAAAATAAAATCCTAACTCAAGCTTTTTCTTGGGCTTTTAAGTCTGTCAGGTCTTCATCAGCAGATGGAGTTTACTCAGTTGTCATAGAAAATGTTATTGAATATTGAACACGATAGCTATATAACAGATATATATTGTTGTAGAAAATAAGAAACAAAATCATCAGCAAAATGCTTTACTTTATTGCTGTTTGTTTCCTGAAGCCAAGTAGTGAATTTAAAATGTATAGATTTGACGTGTTGTGTGGAAATATTAATGTGTGTATGAATTACCAGATAAATGTGTTTTGCCTCAGTTGTTTTGTTTCACTGTTGGTGCACCTCTACTTGCTGGAAGCTGATCTTTCTCTGTGGAGCACGTCTTGCTTTATCTACAGCCATCCAGAGCCGTTTTGGGATCCCAAATCTGCATTCATCTGTTGGGTGCGCTGCCCACAAATGTGTTTTCTCTCACAGAGGAAGGCACACAAGTCATTTTGTGTTGCAGAATAATGGACACGGGCCATTTTGTGTACGAACGAATCAGTGATGAGATAAGCCAGTGAGCTCAGAGGATGGTCATGAGATGCCATGAGTCCAACTGATATGCTCATTTGTGCCACAACCATGACGATGATCAAAATGGTGATGCGACTCTTCCTCCGAGTCAAATGCTCAATCGCATAATTTCTCCCTAACTCCATGGAAGCATGTGAAGCCAAAGAGATGGAATAGATGGAAAGATTACAGTTTACTGATTCCATGCTGTCCTTCACTAATTTAATAATGTCACTGTTACATATACTGTACGCTGATTTTGTTCTGCTCGTGTGTGCATATTTGTGTGTGTGTGTCATGGTCAGACCCAGGCAGAGGCCCACTACAAAGGTCACAAACATGCTCGCAAGCTAAAGGCCTTGGAGACCCAGAGGAGCCGGCAGAAGAACGGACACAGTCCATCCACAACACGGAAAGACAGAGACCGTGAGAGGGGGAAGATGGGAGGTGGAACGGTGCCCACAGACTCATATTTAAAAAACATAACAGGTATAAATCTTTCTTTTTTTAAAAGCGCCCCTCTCTCCATCCTCTGAGTAATTAGTGGTAATTGGATAGACGTAAGCACCAAGGCTTGGTAGCTGCCACTCAGCTGGCTAATTACCAGCTATTACCTGTGCTGCTATCATTGGCTCTGTCAGATACGTAATTACCCCCATCAAGCAAAGACATTCTCCAAGATGAGAAGCCTTAAAGCTTTTAAAAAGAGATGCTATCTGAAAAAAGAGCAATGTAGTGATGTTACTTTTTCATTTTGATTTTGGTTGTAAATCAACAGTGCCTCAACACTCCACTCCACTGTTCTTATTATGAAATGTGTTGTCACTTTGCTAATGGACATTAGCAGGGTGTAGAAAATTATTAAAAATGTGGGGTATGAGTTGTGTCTACATGTTTCTATAAGAGCAGTAGATTATAAGAGGAGAGAGGTTGAGGCAGAGAAGACCAGCCCATACTGCTATGCACAGCCACAGAGGAGGCCTGTATGTAGCCATCAACAGTGGCTAATGCCAGTAGCAAAGAATAGCAGGGCAGATGCATAGAAATGTAAGCAAATATCTTTGCTTACATTTCTGAAGAATTGACGTGTCAGTCTCCGAATGTGCCCAACGCCTTCTGGATGGGAAGTCGTAACAAGCTGTATCAATCAATGTAAGCAAATATCTTTGCTTACATTTCTGATTCACATCAGTGTAGATGCTGGAATTTAAATGTTGGTAGTAACTAATTAACTTGTAACTATTAGAGTTGTTCCTCTATCAGTCAATCAGTAGAGGTAAATAAGCAGGCCTGAGTCTATGAGGACTTCAGCATTGGCTTCAAAAGATAGGTAGGGCTGCAACTATGTTTACCTTTAGTGTATTAAACATAAAAACAAATTGAAGGCGATGTCTTCAAATGTCTTCTTTTGTCTGACCAACAGTCCAAAACTCAGAGATATTCACTTCAAGATGTTATAAAACAGAGAAAAGCAGCAAATCCTCACATTTGAAAAGCTGGAACCAGCAAATATTTGTCATTTTTGCTTGATTAAAACACCCAAATGATTGATTGGTTGGGAAAATTGTTAAAAACATTTGTGTCAGCCTATAAAACCCACCATGTATAACTTTCTATTGTCGGTGTAAACTGATTTTTGGCTTCTCCCAAAACTGCACTTTAGTTTGTTAAAATCCCCAGATTCCCAGACAAAATACAGGACACGAGTGTCCTTATTGGTAGCTACAACCCTGGATCCATATTCTTGAGAGCCATTGGTTCTTCAGCAATATTGCCTACAAAGGAGCTGCTGTAGGAGTAACAACCTTGCTGTCTTTTACTCCATTTCAGTCATTTCTCAGCTTCTCATTCTGCCCAACTAAAACATGTCACCATCTTCCTTTTTATACTGTGTCTAGCTTTCCTTTACGTTATCACATTGATCTTCCCCCTCCCATTTTCTTCCAATGGTTGCCATGGTTGTTGATTGATGGTGACAGAGGAAGAGAACAAACCACTGAGAAACAGGAAAAATGGTTGAGATGGCAGAAAATAGAGAAGACAGACAATTAAGTAGATGAAGATAAGAAAAAGTATAATAACCAGGTTATATGAAAGAAAAAATGACAGGTCGGTTACCCGATGTGAAGGATCACATTAGACAAGAAAATACATTTATACCTTGATTGTGTAGAATTTACTGATTGTTGTGGTGTTATAAAACTGTGTTTACTGTGGATTCACCTTCATGAGTGATTTTTCTCTTTTTCTCTCTCATATTGTAGCGAGTACATCCAATGTGAATAGCTAAACTGCTTATGCTATGCTAAATGCTAAATAGGGGGACTTAAAGACATAAAGTGTTACCAAAAAACAAAGTAATGAAGCCATACAAAAGCATAAACAATTTCTATGAGAAACTGTGAAGACGGATAGGACTTAGAATATCAGTTACTTTTATAGGCAAGAAAAGCATAGCGACGTCCTGAAGGCAGCAATGAGAATTTGCTTACAAAGATGTGGTCAGGTAGGCTACTATCACTCCACCTGACAACCTGCTAAGTGTATGTTTCATAGAGAGAAACACACCCTTTATGCACAAGTGGAAATAAACTACTGGATATGCTGTGCTCACTATCACATCCTTTGCATTTATATCTTTAGTGTTCTCTTAGTTTACATTCTGTCAACTGTGTGATTAGATCCCATCTACTTGTTCACTATCATAATATTGTCATACACCCTAAATGTTTTCTTATCAGTAAATCAGTGCAAAATTCTGAAAATACAAAATTCTTGTCTGACTTCTCAAGCTGCGTAAAATTAGCAGCTATAATAAATACTTTCATACTAATAGTGAATTTGAGAGCACGAATTGTCATCCTAAAAATAATGTAACATTAGATTTTGCGTTCACAAACGTTTATCCTTATCCAGATAACGTACAAAGATAAATATCATATTGTAATACCAAGTGTAAATGGGCTCATAGTGCAACTTGTATGTTAATCCATCTGTTCACAGGCCCAAGTACTTCTTCCCATCCTGCACAGCCAGAGAACAGCCAGGGGAGCTCGCTAGCACCCACTCCCTCCTCACAGCCTTCATCCACAGACTCCTCCTCGCTCCGCTCTCCTCAGCTGTCCCCACAAATCTCCCCTGGCCCTCACCTTTCTGATCTACCTTCAGACAGTCCACCTGTGGAAGGGTGCAGCCCGGCCATCAGCTCAGCCCTCCATTCTGACTGTCAGGGGAGCTCCACAGGAGGTGAGGAGGAGGTGGTGATGGTGGAAGAGGCTAAGGCAGCCAAGAGCAACAAAAAACAACCTCTCCACTGCCCCACGTGCAAAGTGACGGTCAATTCCAGCTCCCAGTTGGAGGCTCACTGTAGTGGTGTGTCCTACAATACTACTGATATCACTTTAATTAACATTTGAAATGAAAATGTTACAACCATTTTTATTTGTAATAGATTATTGCGACATTCTGACATTTGGTCCTCTTCTCTGTTTGGCTGAAAAAGGCTTTAAGCACAAACAGATGCTTGATGGTCCGAACAGCAGCCACTCACAACGCAGGGTCAAGACGACATCATCGCACAGGCCCACCTGCAGAGTAAAGCAGCGAATGGGCAGCAAGACCAGAGCGGTTGTGGGTGTATCCAGCCAGCCCTTTCACTGTGAAATGTGCCAGGTGTCTGTCAACTCAGAGACACAGCTGAAGCAGGTATGTGGGTTTATCCTGATGTAATAAATGTGGCTAATTTTACGACTGTATAAACCACTGACCACTGTATAAAAACTAAAAATGGTGGAACCTTTGTATTCTACAATGAAAACTACCAAATTTGTTGGCTCTTTGGCTTGTTAGTGAGCTGTCCTGACTGAATCGCTGTTCTGTATATCCCTGTCCCCTTTTAGCACATGAACAGCAGGAGACACAAAGAGCGTTTGGCTGGAAAGCCTGTCAAGGTGAAGTTCACCCCCTATAATAAACTACAGCCCAGTGCTGTCTTAGCGGTAAGCACTTTTCAGACACACACACACTCACACGCACACATTTGGCAGCTTTTCTTTTTGTCCACATTGCACATGGTCATTAACAACACACACGCACTGCCTGGCACCTGTCAACATATTTGCAGGTCCGATGGCTGCCAAGTAGTTAATACAAATAATAACTAAGTGCCTCTATTTGTTATGTGAAAACTCTGTGAGCATGTTAGCATGCTGATTGTATCATTTAAGTCTAAGCACCGTTGTGTCACAGTACAGCTTCACAGAGCTGCTAGCACTGTCTGACTTTAGATTCTTAGTCTTGTTTTGACTGAAAATATCTCTTGTCTTTGGTTTCAGACTAAACTGGCCCTGCAGAAGCAGCTATCCAAAGCCCTGCCAGCAGGGTTCCTGACCAGCCCCCTCAATCCAGCTGCCTTGTGCACCATGGCCTCTGGACCCCTGGCACTACGGCTGCCGCTGGGTCCCACAGCCTTCATCCAGGGTCCCCTGATCAGCCCAACCCTCTTCAGGCCTGCCCCAGGACCACTGAGGGCCACACATGCACCTATTATCTTCTCTCCTTACTAGGAATGAGCCAAGCTAGGCTGGAGGACCTACAGTAGAGTGGACCTAGCCAAAGCTGGACTGGCAGAAAAATGTATCTTGGCCCGGTGAGGACAAAGCACGGGGACCCCCTGCGGGACACCAGGACACTATACTTTGACCGTGAGGGCAGCATATCAGCATGTCAAGTCTGGCAGGTTCAAGTCATAAGAACATTATGCATAAATACCCTGGTGTGGATTGAGATTTCAGTGATGACTGACCAGTATCTCTCCCCCCACCCCCTTAAAAATGGAAGGACCATCGCTTAGTTGTTTCCCCTCAACAAATTGTTGAGTGCATGTTCCCTGGGGTCTGGACCCCTCTGGAAGCCATAATGACAAGCATCTTTTCGTTTTATTTATAAGACAATAATAGACTAATACACTAGGGTGTGTAAATTTTACAAAGTGTTTGTTGCCAAAATTCTTTCAATTTGAGAGCTCTCTAGTTGTACTCTTGGAGAACACGTACAATACTTCATTTCTGCTTTAACTTTCAGAACCAAATCTAAATCAATAAAATCCAGTTCATCGCCCAAGAAACTGGCTACTTCGATATACGAGCCCTCCACCTATGAAAAGAGAAAGGAGATCCATAACTTTGGATTGCAGAGGATATTTAGTCTCAACAGATGTCTTTACAGCCAAACTCTGATATGGATGCTTTTCTTTATAATATTTAATTTTATATAAATACATACATTCATTTTTTCTGTCTTTCTCTCTTGCTCTCTGTGTTATGAGGTGACAATCAACCACCACCCTGATATGATGCCAAGAAGACCCACTATACGTACACTACAGACTACATGTATTGCATACAATGAGATGGTTTAATTTAAAGTTATAAAATTTGAAACTTGTATTTATATGACATGAGCCATTCTAACAAGATTCAGGTGATGGTCAGATGAATAAGTTATGATTTTGCAACAGCTTGATGCTGTTCGTGCAATATGAAGAAACAGGATGATGTGTGCTGTTCCCCAAAAACATTAATGATTTATCCACAAGATTTTAAATGTGTCTTTGACGTCTTTATGAAACGTGTTTTTTTTTAAAGAGTTGTATTAAAAAACATTCTTTCACTTTAGAAATCCCTTCCCACCTGATTGTGCTGAATCATCCTAAGCAATATGTATTTTTGAAGTGTCACCTGGTAAAATTAATGACTATTGTAACTGTGCATCAATTGCAATAATGTAAATTATTATGTGCTAAAAATGTCGATACTGTATTCTATATGAACTTATAAATATTACTGCTTTTTACACAGTTGTGCTTGTTTCTTCCTTCATATGAGTCTCTTTTACCATTCATTATAGATTTATTGTGAATGTAGGCTTAATTCATGTATGAATATAGTTGTGGACAAGAACTTGCATCATCAGTATGATACTGTTCTTATTTCAGCTCACTCAAAGGCCAGAGAATATCATTAGCAAAGAAATGAAATGCATTTATTTTGGAACAAAATGCACCTTTCTATCAAGTGCAGTATAAATTGTACTTGTATGTGAATCACTGAAAACACTGAAGTACTGACAACCACCAACACAAGCACAAGCAAGGTGACACTTCACGTCAATCCTTTTGCCATAGTCAAAACCATATGGTGTTTGAGTAGGGAAGAAACAACACAACGTCATTGCTAATGTGTTCCACACAGGAGTATACCCTATACTTTCTGAAACTTTAGTGCCTTCTAGTGGTACTTTGCAAACAAGAGGAAGATAGGAAAGGGCATAGGTTAGAAAGGTAGGTAGCTGTCAGTGCTATGTCCTGCACTTATACACATTTATATCAGTCATACAAACAGGCAATTGATAATAATAATGGTAATATAAAAAAATACAAATGCCACCTAAATCTCCTTATCATTGATGCACTTAAAATCGAGAGCACTGTGCTATACTTCCTTATTTGACTGATGTTCAGTTGTAGCTATATTTAGGTGGAGGGGGTTGTAGTAACAGAAAAACATGCAGAGGGTTAGGTTAATGGTATCTGGAAAATCCTGGTAACACCAGCCTGACCATCATAAAGACACACAAGCAGCTGGAGCTGCATGCACTCAGGTGAGATATGATGTCTGTATGTTAGTTCATGAGTTGATTGAGAAATACATACAAGTAGAAGTTTATGGGATGGTTTAAAAGATCTTGTTGAATTCTTAAGGACAGAGCAACAGAATCTCAGGACTCAGCACTGTTTTTGTTTTGTAACATTTATTTCGAAAAGCTAATGTAAGTTTTTTAAATAAAATGTAAAATACCTTAGATTTAGAAAAATACGTTTATATGATATAAGTCCAGCAGTTATATAAAAAATATATGTAAATATATACAATATAAACTGGCCTAGTTTCTCATGACCTCAGTAAAAAAAAGAAGCAAAAGAAAAGAAG
The DNA here is from genome assembly GCA_002120245.1 of Maccullochella peelii. Taxonomy (NCBI): domain Eukaryota; kingdom Metazoa; phylum Chordata; class Actinopteri; order Centrarchiformes; family Percichthyidae; genus Maccullochella; species Maccullochella peelii. The sequence goes on from LKNJ01002003.1 coordinate 31,353, forward strand.
CAATCAGTTCCCGGAAATGACGTCGGTTCGTGTTAGTCCTTTCCAGAAAAAATGGCAGCTGTTGACATCGACGTGCCGGTGGACACCGAATCTCAAATCCGTAATCCGGATGACCTGGAACGGTAAACATATAATTGTGCACTGTGTTTCATTGGGCTGTGTGTATAATGTGAAAATAACCGAGGATTTCCTGGCTGAATTCAACCGCCGTTAGCTGACAGGGCTCGGAAACAACAGCGCGACTAGCCCGGAGACAAGCTAACCATGCTAGCTTACTGGGGGGAAACGGCAGTGTGTAATTACCACATTTGCTAAATCTTAGATTTTATTGGTTTTCATAAATGACAGGCGTTGGTGTTTTCATATTTTCGATGGTTCAAATTAGGCAGCAAATTGTGGATTTGTTTTTCTTAGCTTCCTTAATTATTCGTCAAGAGAACCAAGCCAAGTGAATTAGCGTGTCTTGACACATGCTCAACTACAGATATCCGAGAAAGAACTATTGTCTTTTGAGACTCATTGGGTTAATGAAGCCATTTGTACGGACACATTTTGAAATCTTATCACAGGAAATAAAACATCAGTACAGTCCCTTGCTGGACGCAAGTTAGCAGTCAGTGGTTTCATTTTTCGAGAAAGTTCCATAGAAGGCGGCCAGATAGCTCTAGTTAGACTTGGTATTGAAACCAAGTCTAACTTGAGAAACTTGCACAAACATTTGAAAAGGTTTCAAGTATGTAAACCTTTAGTTTTAAACAGTTAAAGCAAATTAACCATGATGGCGTCCTTTTAGCTCACATTAATTTACTTCTCGGGGAGAATCGTCATCACTGACAGTGCATTTTGCATTTTATTGGTGTCCTGTCATATGGGACCGGTGTTACATAAGTAGGCAGCATTTTGCTTTAAGTTTTGTTCACTCCAAATGAGAAGTAACAATGATTTCTAATTTAAAAAAAAAACAGATTTTTACCTGTATAATTACAGTGTGTCTACAAACAATACCAGTGAATATTAGACCTTACCGGGCTCAGAACATGCCACATGTGAAAGATACAATATAGGAATGGGTACATCCTCGCATTAAGTGCTTTTTCCAGTTGTTTGAGATTTAAATCATCCGAGGTACCAGAATGAGTGAGTTTCCAATGTATCAAAAGGAATCACCATGCTGTAGTTATGAGGTTTGAATACAGACAGTCTGTCTGTGCTGAGTAGAGTTGAACAGGAATATTAATAAGGTTAAAAAAAAACTGCTGGTGTAGGTGTCCTGGATGTTGGTCCTGGATGTTGGTTTGATAACTCGAAACCAACTTTTAAATCAACTTCAAGACTAACAGCGATGAGTTTTTGTAGCTAAAGCATCAGACTCAATAAGCGAGTTTGGTGACATTAATGAACTCTTTTGCATTAATCTGAAATGATATTCTGGGAGTCCTGAAATCAAGGGAACATGTTTAAATGCAAAATATTTCCCAATGACAATGATCCATTAGGCTTCTAACACAAATTATCTCTTTGGTGGTGCCTTTACATCGTGATTGGGTTTATTTGCTCGTATGTGACGTTTCAAGCTAAGCTAACCACACTGTATGTATTTTCCGTATTCACTACTTCAACCTGAGTTACTGCGTTCGATATTTTTAATTCCAGCTAACAGGCACCGCTGCACTGTCAGTGCTGTACACTTGCATGTGTTTGCAGATGTAGCCAGAGATTAATTAGTTAATTCAGAGATGCCATGACTTTGTACAAAACAAAATGTTGCTTCTAATTAAAACAAGGTTACCTGTTAGCATATAAAGGAAATACAAGCATTAGATTACATTACATTTTTCTAGTCATCTTAAGCTAAACCGAGTTATGTTTTAATACTTGCGCCAGCATCCTGTTTAGAATCAGGACAAATCTGTTTTGTAAATATGGCCGTATTGTCTCAAACTTGGCAGCATACAGTTTTACAAATTAAGGTTGAATGTGCTTATTATCCGCCATAACAGCGGCATGTGACATACATAACAAACCAGAGTCATGTAAAAAGAGACGCATTGTTTGGCCCTATTTAGATTAAATGATGAATGCATTTTTTCAAAATAAAAAAGAATGTGTAGATTAATTGATGATGGAGCTGCAGATGTTGCAGCCCTTCATTGATAATATTAAATTATGTTGAAGAATGCTCAATTTTGCATGTACATTTTTACAAAGCTAATCCTTATTTTAGCAGTTGGAGCACAGCCTTTACATCTATGGGCCAATATTATCAGCTGTAGTTAGTTTATATCAACCACTGACTCCTACCCGGGCAAGTTTTAGCCTGTGGGAATTACAATTGCTGCATTCCTGGGGTCGAATTTTCTTCTTCTGCACCCAACCTTTGTTAGTGCTGTTAAAGCCATTTTTTGGCTGATGGAAATCACTTAGCGTGGGGTGTGGCCTGAATTTTAAATGTTTTGACCCACAGAGAGCAGCACAGCAATAGCTTCTTCACACGAGTAGTAGTTTCTTCCTTACGTGAATCAGTGTTGATTTACCCTTTTAACACTTGGCACTTTTGACTGGACTGCAGCAGGTGAATTTCACTGCTATGTTTAGTACTGGAGCCATCAGGACTGTGTGTACCCTGCTCTGCTGTCCCAGTTCCAGGTGTAACTCACCACAGTCGAGTCCTTTCAGTCTCTGCCTCATTTTCAAGAAATTCTCTGACGTATACAAATGGACACCAGCAAACCAGCTGGTCTGATTTGATGGCAGTGACTTTGTCTTTCACTTTTGCAATATAACATAAAAATATATGTTAATATATCTTTCTGCTTGCATTATCTTTATAACTAGCTACCCTGAGTGAGTTGATAGGTCTTTAAGGAACAAGAATCATGCACATCTTGACTTGTGAAGGGCATTTATTGGTTGACTGGTTCAATAGTTTTATATTGTATCAGCTCATTTCTGTTATTTTCATAAAGCACCTGCTCCACCTTGACTCTGGTTTCTGTTTCTCGTCTCTCCAGTCAGGCTGAAGGCTTCAAAGAGCAAGGAAATGCATTCTACAGCCAGAAGGATTACTCCGCGGCTTTCAACTACTATACTAAGGCCATTGGTGAGATGACCACTTACTACTCTTTATTGCTGGAATTAAGTTTTCGCAGTGGTTGGGTGGATGTACATATCTTCTGCCATTTGTATGGACAGTGTATTTGCAGTAAACCTCTATATATTGCAAGGATAGCTCTACTGTTGGTACCTGGGCCCAGATATTGTTCTCTGATTTATCTGTAATTTGTACCCACATCTCAGTTTACCTGTATGACATGGAATTTTTTATTTTTTATCTCAAGATGCATGCCCCAAAAATGCAAGTTATTATGGCAACAGGGCAGCCACCCTCATGATGCTCAGTCGCTTTCGAGAGGCCCTAGAAGATTCCCAGCAGGCTGTGCGGCTGGACGACTGTTTCATGAAGGTCAGTTTGAACACTCTTGTCATCAACAACATCAACTTCATTTTCAGCTTTGCACGCCACGTATTGCAGAATGGAGAGAAATATGTAGACAATCCTAAGAAGGAAATCCTGTCCCACAGGGTCATCTGCGTGAAGGCAAGTGCCACCTGTCGTTGGGAAATGCCATGGCGGCCAGTCGCTGCTTTCAGAAGGTTTTGGAGCTGGAGCCCAGCAACAGAGAGGCGCAGCAGGAGGTGGGTGTCACCTGCACTGTTAACATTTTATTTACTGTAATAACTGAGAATGAATTGAATTGCGTACTAAGCACAGTCTTGGAGCCAAAGACTGAACCATTCAACTCATACTCGTCTATTGCCATTGTAAAGAAAGTGCTGATAGATGCTTGTTGTATTTTAGAATAAGACTGCATCGACTCTACTGGAGTTTGAACGAATGGCGGATTTTGGCTTCGGAAAGCGGGATTTCAGAAAGGTACTTGACACCCATTCTCTTTTATCGCAAAACTCACAAACACCAAACAGTATCTTTTTGTCATGTGATCACATGACAAAAAGATACTGTTTGTCCTTACCAGTTGTTAGTCTGGTAAGCTGGAAAGTTTAAAGGTATTTCTATGGCTAATGGTCATAGTGACAACTGGAAAATATAAGCAACATATTGTGGCATCACAATAGAATTTCTGAATATGCTTTGGTTTGTAATAAGCACCAGATTTAAGCGCAAATATGCTGGAAAAACAATTTGACTTGATTTTCCAGTCATCTGCTCGTAGGAAATCCTATGACTGTCAGTGGAGGAGTTTTAGTAGTTGACAGCTTATTCACATCAACCTTCTGTTTGATGGTTACTCTTTGAACAGCATGTTTGACTGTAAAACGCAACATTTTCTACATTTAAAATATTGTCCTGATCCAGGTGGTGTTCTGTATGGATCGGGCCTTAGCTGTGGCTTCTGCCTGCCACCGCTTCAAAATCCTCAAAGCTGAGTGTCTGGCTCTGCTGGGACGCTATCCAGAAGCCCAGTCTGTAGCGAGGTAGGAACAACTGGTGTTAGGGTCATGTTGTATGATGTAGTTACAGTGATGCAATGTTTCACATTCGTCCTTTTCTCAAGATTTCTCACAGCAGATCTTTTAATAAAACTTCCTTTTACAGTGATATCCTGCGAATGGATTCCACGAACGCAGATGCACTGTACGTTCGAGGCCTGTGTCTCTACTATGAGGACTGCATCGATAAAGCTGTGCAGTTCTTTGTCCAGGCTCTGCGCATGGCACCGGACCATGAGAAGGCCCGGCTAGCCTGCAGGGTAAGATTGACATTTTGTCTCATTCCTCCTCATTTAATTGGAAGAAGAAATGAACAGACGTGTGGTCGACCAAGGGTTGTAATTATCAGGAACTGTGATAACAGAATGTTTTATTTTAAACAGTCAAGTATTTTGAAATCTATTATGTAAGATGCATCTGTACGAAAATGCAAAATAACCCAAATTGCATGACTAGTTCTGCCAGGGGTTGTAATGTTAGACATTTACGTCTGGGCACAGTGCTTTTCCATATGTTTGCTTGTTGCAATTGCTCATCTCTTATGGCATGATACAAATTACAAAGGCTACACTTACTGATGAACAACATGCTTCAAGTTCAAACAGCTATGGTTAAAGGTCCCTGTGGAGTAGCTGGTAGCGCTATGGAGAAATGCTTGTAAAGAGGGTCCCCATTTTATTTGTATGGACGCACATGTGGGTGACGTGATGCATGCTGTTTGTTTCACGCTAATCCACTGATCAATAATTGGTGGCAGTAAAGCACAAGAAAGCTTAGCTTAGCGAGGAAACATTGACGTAAACAATGTTGGATTTAAAATATTCCAAAAAAATGGGTTTGCAAATGTTTGATGAGGAAGAAAATGCATTTGACTTGTTTGTTTGACCTCAAGTATCAATGCTTGTTGGTAAGAAACACTTTTGTTTGTTTTACAAGAAAACTCCACAGGGAACCTTTTTTAAGAATGCTAAAACAAACGGACTGAAAAATGTCTGTTCCTAGAGTTCACATACGTGACGAGGCAGCTTAATACAGGAAAAAACTGGAAATTTCACATGTTTTAAAAGAAACATGTTCTCTTCCTATATCAGAATGCCAAAGCATTAAAAGCCAAGAAAGAGGAGGGCAACCAAGCATTTAAGAACAACAACTATGAAGCTGCCTACCAGCTGTATACCGAGGCCCTGACGATAGACCCCAACAACATCAAGACCAATGCTAAACTCTACTGCAACAGAGCCACGGCAGGAGCAAAGGTAAAAGGCAACAGATCTCATGTTTGCGTACTGTGGGGGAGGTTACCTCACATCTCAGAGAGTCTGGAAATTCATGTTCAAGTGATGGAACCTGTCTGATTATTTGCTTAAATAATTGCAGCCCTGCATAGTGCTCGGGCTCTTCCAGCTTTTTGTCTCCAATCACTTCACTGTAATTAACTTCTTCCTCCTCAACAGCTGAAGAAACTTAATCAAACCATTGAAGACTGCACCAGTGCAATCAAACTAGATGACACTTACATCAAGGCCTACTTAAGAAGAGCTCAGTGGTATGCTGTACTGTCAATATGAACACTTTTGTTTTGTTGTTCAGCTTTGTGCAGCTTGTGAGTGACTTTGTGTGACCCCCGTAGTTACATGAACACGGAGCAGTATGAGGAGGCTGTACGGGACTATGAAAAAGTTTACCAGACAGAGAAAACATCAGGTAAGCTGCTGTCCTTGGTTTTTTTTTTGCATTTTTATTTGATATACTAGCTGGTCAGGTTTTCACACACTCGCATGGCTTGATTTTTCATTTTTATCCCTCTAGATCACAAGCATCTGCTGAAGACCGCACAGCTGGAGCTGAAGAAGAGCAAGAGGAAAGATTACTACAAGGTGCTGGGCGTCGGAAAGAATGCCACTGAGGACGAGATCAAAAAGGCCTATCGCAAACGGGCCCTTATGCACCACCCAGGTAGCCATCTCGGTCTTTACACAGACATGTAGCATACCGACTTTGATTATATTTGATGGTTATTATTTATCTTAAGGTCTCTGTTGTGTCATTGTCTTGCAGATCGCCACAGTGCAGCCACTCCAGAAGTGCAAAAGGAGGAGGAAAAGAAATTCAAGGAGGTGGGCGAGGCCTTCACTGTGCTCTCCGACCCAAAGAAGAAGGCCCGCTATGACAATGGACACGACCTGGAAGATGACGGCTGCTTTGATGGTAGAGGTAAGTACTTTTACTTCTTTCTGTGGCTAGATTTACATTCAACCTTCTGGTCATTAATGGGACAAAAGAGAACACATCTGTGCCGATCAAAATTTTTGGATGTTTGCACTCCAAACTCCATTTCAAAAAGTGGCAAATAACCAGTGTGTCCCTAAGCATTTGGTCTTCTTGCAACACATGTTGAAATATGTGAAGAGAAAGATTTTGCGCTCTGGTCCAAATCCGTTGACGAGTTTTCCCCTCTGTTCGGTTTCTTATCACACAAAGAAAAATCCAAGCGAACTAAAATGCATCACTACAAACCACATGAGAACATTGACTCCACTTATTGGTCAGCTGTGTCTGGGGCAGGAGCAAGAAAGTAAATACAGGAAGACGGTCCTGTGCTCTGAACTAGCAGACTACCGCTCCAGACTTTGTTTGGAACCGGACCGAGACCACCTCCTCTAAAGGGTCTCGGTGCTGTTGTTTTGGTCCGCACCCGAGTGTGAATACTGTGTTAACACCTGCCCAAACGAGCCGCACTAACCGGGTGTTTTTTCCATCTTGTTCGTCCTGAAGGTCGCCATCACCAGCTAATCCCTCTATATACCTGCCTTTTGCTTTCTCTCCAGATTTTGATGCTAACAACATCTTCAGGGCTTTCTTTGGTGGCCATGGAGGAGGATACAGTTTCGATTCCAGTCCAGGTGGGTTTTTATTTTCCCCATCTAGACATCCTTAAGTTTATTGAAGCACAGACAGTTGGAGACAGTGCATCCTATTAACTCACTTCTTTTTTCTCCCCCCCCCCCCCCCAAGATTCTGGACCTGGAAATTTCTTTTTCCAATTTGGCTAAAGCGAAGAAGCATGCGGGAAAATGTGCAGCCCTGCAGCGGACAAAATTAAGTTGGACACACAGTCACCTCCTGATGCTCATACTCCCGAGTGTCTTGCAAAATCTCCTCACTTTTCTTTTTCAAGAGGTTTACGATTCTTGCATTCACTCCTAAATTTACTCCTTACATTGATGCTAACAAACATTGGAAAGGACAACTGAGAAGCTTTAGTTGTGAATTAACATTGTAAATAAAGGAAGTGCTTGAGAAAGAGGTTTGGATCAGTTGATCGGAGCATGCCCCTATTGCCAAAATCAAAATGATATTCAGTGGAAATCTAATCTTGTAAAACTGCCTCAACCTTCGTAAAGGTGGACAGTGGAAAGAAATGTGTTGGAAATGTAAGCATCATGGTTGATTAGTTTTAGAAGACATAACATAGTATAAGTTTTTAAGGTTCTCCTGGGAGAGCATGTCTCTATAGAGCAAGTGTCAATGTACTGTGGAAGTTCAATGTCAAAACTGACCTCAGGACAGCCTGTTAAGGACACCGCTGGTCTCTTGCAAGTGTGTGTCCAGGTTTTATTGGCTCACTTGCCAAATATAGAATCGACTTGCAGGGTTTTTGTTTCTTCTCCGTTTTTCCATGCTGCATTGTATATTTGACTCGAATGTAAATCGTTTTTGTGTCCATAAATTTTTCTTCTTCAGTCTTCCCTTGGTCTATTTATATTTATTGTACTGTGTATTCTAGACTGTACACAGCAGAATGTCGGTGTTCGTTGTCTTCCTCCTTTTTTTTTTAAGAGACTCATTTGTAAATGTTTTCCACATCTTCTTTGCTCTCAGATTGTGAAAGTAATTTTTATCTTGAAACAGGCCAAAATCAGCATACATATACACCTACAGATTTTCTTCTGTTGAAAGCACCGGCTGCACATCTGTCCTGCTGTCCATTTCAAATTCAAGTGGTGCCTTACCAAATGAGCAGATCAATTAACCTTCCCACAGTAAAACTTGCAGCAAAAGCTGCAGAGCAAGCCTCATCCTATTTACAAAAGGCAGCAGTTACACTTGTATAGCATGTTGGTTTATTTTTGTTTTTTTCATATCTGGCCAGTAAATGAAACTGAAACTGAATTCATCCTGTCAAACATGAGACTTTCCTTTTATGTCACTATCAGTCCACACCTGGGTGTCCTCCATCTATACTTGTCATGCACGTTCGGTCAGTACAGCACTTCCCCTACTTGTTCCACCTGTTTTAAAGGGGCACTGGTAGTAGGTTGGAAGCTTCTTATGTTAATAATGCTGTCACTGATCTATGTACCCTTTATAAACTTGTCACAGTATTAAGAAGACATGCATTTCTTATTGCGAAAATAAAGGCTCGTCTTTTACTGTAATGGTGGACTTATCTCAAATGTATTTATGAAATAATTTGATCAAATATTTCTCCAGATTCCATTAGTGAGTAACTAAGTACATTTACTTAACTACTGTACTTATGTGCACTTTTGAGTATTTCCATTTTTATGCTACTTCTACATCAGTACATTTCAAAGGAAGATTTTGCACTTTTTTACTCTTCTACATCGGGTTGACAGCCATAGTTACTAGTTACTTTTCAGATGCAGATTTTACATATAAAATGTGATCAGCTCCAAAACATGATGCATTCATATAGATTAAACCACAGCACTGAATAAGCTCTTAAGTAGTTTCAGTTAGCTCCACCATCACTGGCTAAAACAGAGAAATTCTGCTATATCAGTCAATATTATATAATATATTGCCTTGAAAGAGGCCATTCTTAATAATCTGTGCTTACTAAAGTAAAGTTTTGTAGGGTTTTTACTTGTAACTGAGTATTTTTAGACTGTGGCAGACTATGTTTAGTTAAGGATGTGAGCACATTTTCCACCACTGTCTATAAATTCCTTAAAATCTTAACCCACTTTAACAAGGGTAATGTTTCACCAGGGAATTAACACAATTTTGTGCACAAACATTTTTCCATTCTTCCCTGCAATTGAGGGTGTAAAATGAATTCTTAATTTTTACTTTTAATTAACTGAAATGAAGCAAAAAAATTAATTTGTCCAGTCAATCATGTCTTTTTTGACCAGTGGTTATTTTAAATTGAACAGTTTTGTGGTGATTTATTGTAGGTGGCTTCTTATTATAAAGCTGTGGGCGTAACTGACATCACCACGTGGTCATGTTTAAACCAATCAGACGCCCGCATCGACGTGTAATCGGTCGGCAGATTGTGGTGAGACAGGACGAGAGTGAGGTGGCAACTGGCAGGAGCAGACGCTGGCACAAGAAGTAGTGACGCTTTTTCTGTGTCATTTGTGACCAGGACACGATTCCTGTACTTCGAAGAGGTACTACTTTCATTGACAAGGTAACCGTTTCCGCTCAGTTCTTTTCTTTTTAACCATAAACGTTAGTTAGCTTCTCTGGTTACCAGTTAGCTAGCGGCTGTCTGCACCAGTGTGAGGCTACAGCACTTAGCCAGTCTGTCAGGACTTCAGTTTAACGGATGTGAGGTGGTGTGAGAGGTTTGTCTGCAAAACGAAAAACTGCAGTCACTGTCATCCTGCCCGACACAGAAAAGGTACTACTGTTTCCTACATTGTTTTTCTTAGCTGTTAGCCTTTGGCATAGAGTTTATGCGCAAAACTGAGATGATGAACTGACTCATCACTCACCAGGAAAAAAAGCAGAGCTCATTTTAATCACAAACGCTGGATAACTTAACCTTACATCATCCGCAAACAAAATCTCCCTGCCTTGGCAAGCTTGTTATTTCCCCTCGTCTCACTCTGTAGGTTTTGCTATACCTACTATTATGTCCGTTGTATCACCGCTCCAGGAAGTTGTTCTTTACGTTATTTATCCACAGTAAGCCAAGCTAAAGTTACTGAACTTGCTTGGCTAGCTAGTTAAGGCTACAGTCTGTGGGGTGGGTGTGGTAGCTGGTACAGGACCTTCGTTCATTCATGTTGACCTGACGCAAGTGATGCAGCACGGGAAAAGTGAGAGAAGTGCTAGAGCACTATTAAACTATCAAGCAGCAGCTGTGTCTGAAGCGGTACCCCCCTTGCTGGACCCTCGGATGCTGCTGCCTGCAAACCCAGCGTCCTTCATCTCAGGAGCCTTCAAACAATGGACTGGAGCCATGGATTATGGCAGGCTAAATACTGGGACATCTGCCCCTAAAAGTATGGCAGGATAGTCTTCTAACTAAGCTAAATCCCCAGGTTGAATATCACAGACCTCTTGTAGACTGACTTTCTGTGTTGAAGTGCTGCAGCTGACGCAGAAGCTGCTACCACAAAGCCACCGATTGCGTTTCAGAAACTGAAATAAAACCACCATAAGATGTTATCAGTAACGCAGAGGAGATAGGATACATGTTATCAAGGCTTACCTGCTTATTATTGTTTGGTTTGTGGTGGTAAAAGTACTTTATGGACCAGTTTGGGCTGTTCCACACACCAGCCTTCAGAGTGGTGTCTTCTTAAATTAGAGCTGTAAACTTTAGGCACTAGGCCAAAGGAAAACATACCTATTAATGTATGCCTGCATGTTTTTGTTAGTTGAGGCAGCATTGGCTTGAGTGGCATGGGTTGGCTCAGCAGGTCTGACAACATAGTGATGTTTGAAACAGGAATGTCAAAATACCACCAGTGCAACCTGTTGTCTTCAGATACATGTATTGTGAAATTCCCATCAGATAGACATATTTTTGTGAATTACCAAACGTGTTAAATGGCAAAGCTTGATAGCTTTTTTAAAAATTTGAGACTATGTATTTGGATGGAAATATACAATAGTTGGAGAGTTTCTCGTCTCTTTGTGGATCATATCTTGTTTTGTTTGTCTCATGAAATTGAAGGATTTGATGGTAGTAAATCAAAATGTGACGTCTCCATGTTGCTTGTTTTGTCTGATCAACAGTTCAAAACCCAAAGATACTCAATTTACAGTGATATAAACTACATATGAGAAGCTGCAACCAGAAAAACATGTTATCCATACAGAGAGAGGCCAGTTTGTTGAATGAAGGAAGGGGACTAGTTGTACACACTACAGTATTTAATGATTTGATGTGGGACCCTGTGATTTACTGAATGTCTATTATTGTACCTTCCATTTTAAGCTTCAAAATGGTTAAGAGTATTCACTACCTTCTCCCCTATTAAAGTATGTGATGACAGTTTGACATATCATTAGTGAGATGACACCAATCTGTAGCTCAGTTGGTAAACATGACTGTAACAATACTGAGGTACAAAAGGATTTATTTTGAGTGTGGACCCAGGGTTTCTAAGTTTGGAACAAAGGGTAATTGAGCTGTCATCAGTCACACACAAGAAACTTAAAACTCAGCAGTGTTATGTTTAATCTGTACTTTTCCCAGTGGCTAGCTCTGTTAGCCTAAACAGAGAAGTGATTCTTTTAGATGAATGAAGGCATTTATGCACACTACTAACAAAACAAGCAGAGAGGAACTATGATGAGTTGGTAAATTTAGGAGGTTTTATTATGCCCAAAGCATCACCCCTAATCAAGACAGATGGGGAATATTTTCACAGTTTATCTCAGTAAAGCAAAGGATTTGTCACTGTGGAGATCTTAAACACAGATAAGTGTTGCTGGCAAGGCAACGGAAAGCTTTAGCTTAAATTCAATAAATCATGTAACCCATTAGATTAAGGCTATATCAGTTTGACTTTGCAAAACATTATTGTTTGACTGTTTAACTGTTTAGTTATAGTGCATTAAATCAATCACTTGTACTCAGTGTCCCACATAGCATGTGGATTTATTTCCCAGGATTTCAGATTTTTTTGACAGGTATGCAACTCCAATGAATGTTCTGATAACATCCATGAAATAATGTAACCAACTACATTAAATCACATCATACTGTGTGCATACATTTCCATCAGGGCTTGATAGTAGCCCCCATCTTGGTTGTCGAAAATCAGAATTGACTTGGCCTACAGCTTCTATTTTCTCAAAATGCGTCTATGCTTAGTTTTTTCTTTGTTTTATCCATCAATATATACTGTACATAATATGATGATGATGTGATTCTGTGAAATTAACTGTTGGCCTCCTTCTCCCAAAGGTCCTGTGCTATCCAGCGCTGCCATGTCGGCGAAAGCCATCTCAGAGCACACAGGAAAAGAGTTCTTGTATAAGTATGTCTGCACCTCAGCGGCCGTGCAGAACCGCTTCCGCTATGCCAGTGTGAGCGCCGAGACTGACTGGGACCGCCTTGCGCAGGAGCATCCATGGCTGCTCACAGAGGTAAGGCTGCTGTGACAGACTCAATACAACCTCAAAAGCTTTCTGCTAGCTAGTCTTGCTTTTAGGTTGTTTCCTCAGCCAGCAAAGTAATATTGAAATCATGAGGCTAATTACATACTGCATGTCGCTGAAACTCTGTGCAAGATATTATGTCATTACCATCACATTGGCATGTGACTGTATTTAGATGCATTGAGTGGCTTGCAATTATTTTGTGTGTACTTGTGAAAATGTTTAAAGAAAGATGGGGAGATTCTGTGATACCAGTCTTACATTTTAGCCTGGTATCAGTTTTGTTTGTCACACCAGTATTGGTGAAAATCTGTGGCTTTTGTTTAATATGTGGCTGATGTGTCTTCCCCTGTAGCGTCTGGTGGTGAAGCCAGATCAACTTATCAAGCGGCGCGGGAAGCTCGGGCTGGTGGGCATAGACTTGAATCTGCAGGGTGTCCGAGAGTGGCTCAAAGCCCGCCTCATGAGAGAGACCACCGTGAGTTGACTGTAATCTCTCTGTCTGTCTTAATGAGCATTTAGATAAGAAACAGCCCAGCATTCCCTTTGAGACAATGAAATATGATCCAGGAAATCCAGCCAGAGTAACAGATCCAACAGCTTGAAGGATTATCAGACACCAAAACACTGCACAGTGGTTTCTAATGCTATGAAGAAGGATTTTATATCTCTGCAAAGTTATTATTTGATGCGACAATGGGCAGGTAAAACAGTAATATGCTCTTCACGTTACAGGTAATTTACCAGATATATCTTGCAGTCCGGCAAAAGTTGGTTAAACTTTTTTGCTGGGCGGCGCTGTATTTTTAAAAAAAAATTTTTTTAGACTAATTATGTCGTAAATGAAGATAGCAATGTACTCTGAGCCATCTAGTAAATCACATGACAGCCACATTGTGGCTTGTATGGCATCTGAAGAGAATGTAAGCTATAGTTCCTTGTCCATTAGTCCCAGCTATTGGACCTGTTATGTGAAGAAGGTTGCTGTGTCCACTACCAGAGGCCGATGGGCTTATGTTTAGATCTGCCAGGTCAGAGGTTATGTAATGCAGTGGAGGAGGGTGGTCTATTCTGGTCCACCATACATGCACACATGCTGTGCTGCACTTCTAACAGGCCTGTACCATACTTATCCACCAGCCATGACATTAGTTGTTGCTTTTTTAATATCCTATGCCATTCTATGTGCTTTCCTCTTAATAAAAAAAAAAGGAACGTGCACATATAAAAACTCATAAACAAAACAGGTTGTGTAAAGATGACAAGCCATAGTAAATAGTAAATTAAACCTGTGAGCAGCATGTTATGTGCAGACTCTACTGCTATGTATACTGTCTTTTACACTACCATATTTAAGAAAATGTGTTAAGGTTTTTTTTTGTTTTTGTTTTTTTTTTGGAGCAAAACAAAAAAAAAATCATTTTCTGTAGTGCCATTCACTTCCAAGTCTATAACGAGGTTAGACTAACATGCTTGTGGTGTGTGACATCAAGTTTTTTGTCTTGAACAGGTGGGAAAGGCGAAGGGTGTACTGAAGAACTTCCTCATTGAGCCGTTTGTTCCACACACACAGGTAATGTATGCCAGTTTCTTGTGTTTCGTCATTCCACATCTTGGTATGTTTGAAACTCATGTCAAGTTTATTTATGTAGCTTTTAATCATTGATACAATCTTCAAAGATCTTTTATAGATCCTCGCTAACCAAGGAAACAAATGATCAACCCTCTCAGCAGATCAATGAAACATCCAGTGCCAGAACGGGATGTTCAATTTGAAAAAACAAAATGCTTGTCAGCCTTTTGTAAATGAGATTGCACGCTCTGCTGTATGCCAACTGAATCTGTTCAAATGTGTTTGTGTATCCTTGTACTTGCCCTAACTCTCTACTGGTCCATCCAGGAGGAGGAGTTTTACGTGTGTATTTATGCCACACGTGAAGGCGACCATGTACTTTTCCACCACGAGGGTGGAGTGGAGGTGGGTGACGTGGACGCCAAGGCCCAGAGGCTGATGGTTGCAGTGGATGACAAGCTGAGTGAGGACCAAGTCACAGAGCAGCTCCTCACACACGTTCCTGATGACAAGAAAGAGTACGGACAATTTATAATATAATTATAATTTTTAATTTATTTATTTTTATCCACACGGAAAGATCTACAGCAGTTAAACAAACTTAGTTGGTTGAAAGTAAGACATAAGTTTGTTTTTTACCTGAATGTTAAAAAATATATATAATACCAATAGAACAGTATGACACAGAGTGACTCTTGGTCTCTCCAGTGAAAAAAGTATACTGTATCTGACCATCAAACCAAACTAGGAGCTCATCTTGTAGCCATTCTGTAGGGGACTGGAATTGGACGGCACCTTTTTGATATGCCAGTTTGATATGTATTGCAATTTTGTGTTTATTAGATAAGAGTTGATACTTTCCGTGATATTGTGTATCCAGGGCTGCTACCAAGCACCCTGTTGATTCAACTTGAGATAGCCTTGATAAGAGGTTCTCCCCCTTAAGTGTTTTGCCAGTAATTGCTACAAATACAATACAGTGATAACAGCCATATTTTATATCATGAGATATATATATATATATATATATTGTTTCACCCATTACTGTCAGTAGAAATATGATTATGATTGATCTTATTTGTTACCGTTTGTTCCTATGTTTTTCTGCCAATGAATCAAAGAGGCTCTCTGTCTTCAGTGCCGTTTGTGTGTCCTTTGCTATCGTGTGACCTTGAGCAGTGTATTTTAGTGTGTCTTTTTTCCCCCTCTTTCCTAAATACCACCCCCAGTGTGCAGAGAACATGCTGATCTCTCTTTTTATACAGTATTGTTTTGCTTTTTGGGTCTAGTTTCTCACAAGCTCTGCCCTTGTAAGCAAAGTGTGATCCACTGAGATTTATATCATTGCTGCTGCACTGTGTGTTAAATGCGGCAGCATTTAGAATAATAGTTTGGCAAAAAAATGTTATTTAATGTATTGTGGATGGAAAACACTTGTCTACACTCATTTTATTTTATGTTGTTTTCTAGTAAGACTTGTTGTCCTCGCTTGTATTGTGATTTTAATCTACTGTTTATTTGTTTTTTCCCTTCTTGAAGAGTCCTGGCCAGTTTTATAGTGGGCCTCTTCAACTTATATGAGGACCTCTACTTCACCTACCTTGAGATCAACCCTCTAGGTATGTTTTGCTTAACATGCATCTAAACTGTGCATATTTATATTCATTTGTACTTTAGGACTCTCGGAAGCAAGATCCAGTGTCATTCTTCAGTTTGGAAAGATGGGAACTACTTTATTACTCTAACAGCTCCATTTGTACATTATTAATTCAAGAGAACAAGTACTTTGTGGGGATTCATTATTCATTTACAGGAACAAGTTACTAATTTGTGTACATTAATGATCAAATTCAATACTGATACATACTCTTTTGGATCATCCTTATTTGAGGAAAATGTCTAACGGATAACACAACTTTTATTCTCTTAACCAGTCGTCACCCAAGATGGAGTGTACGTCCTCGACATGGCAGCCAAGATTGATGCCACAGCAGATTATATCTGCAAGGCTAAATGGGGTGATGTGGAGTTTCCACCACCCTTTGGCAGAGAAGCATATCCAGAGGTGAGCTCTGAAGGACAGTAAAGCAGGTTTTATGTATGCGTGTATTAAGATCTATTAGGTTAGGGGATCTATTGGGTTATAATACTGCAGTTGTCTTTTCCACAGTTTAATCATAGGAGATGTACATGTCAACGTTTTGCGGGAGTAGCCTTTTTTTCTTTAGTCTGCATACCTTTTATAATCTTTTATATTCAGTTACGTCATGTTCAGGTACTTAAAAAATGTTTTTGACTGCCTCTGAGAACAAATATTAGACCAAATTTAGTCCCAGTCCCCAGCAACTGAAGTGCACAAGTAGCTAGAATCTCAGATTATGCCTCCATCCTGCTTGTACACTCATTGACCAGAATGTATTACCACTTTATGATTTATCCATTGTAGGAGGCGTACATAGCTGATCTGGATGCAAAGAGTGGTGCCAGTCTGAAGCTGACCCTGCTGAACCCTCGTGGCAGGATCTGGACCATGGTGGCTGGAGGAGGGGCTTCAGTCGTCTACAGGTACTCAGTTTATTTGTTTATATTGAGCCTTTTTAGCTAACAGAAGCTCCTCAAAGTGCTTTGGTGGATGAAATATACACTATATATTTAATATTCAATACCACTAGAGCCTTCTCTATGACTGGAAATGTGGTCACATGGCAGTCACTGATGCAAAGCGAGTTTTTGCCTTTTGCCCTGCAGACACCTGTAGTAGCACTATAGAGCAGTTTTGTTTAGGTCTGGGTCCCCCTTTTGTTGGTCATCATGCACATGCATAAGGACCCACATGAGCATGCTTGTGTGCACTGTTGACACAATGCACATTCCTGCCAATGGTTTCCCCCTATTCCACTGACACAAGACTGCAAGCTAGTAAACATGGATGTAAACAATACAAGACTTGACTGTCCATCTTCCCTCCTCTTTAGCGACACAATCTGTGACCTGGGCGGGGTGGATGAACTGGCCAACTATGGCGAATACTCTGGTGCACCCAGTGAACAGCAGACCTACGACTACGCTAAAACCATCCTCTCTCTCATGACAAGGGAGAAACATTCTCAAGGTGGGTACAGCCAACACTTCATTAGGGCACGTTTCCACTACACTTAGCAGGGGCAAAAAAGTAGGCCGAAGGGGAATGTGGGGGGAGGGAGGTTAGTAGACACACTTTTGGAAAACAATCTTGACCGTTTCAGATAAATTAGACATTTCTTATAAATTTTGCCATGTTTGGGGCATCTATGGCTCAGGAGGTAGAGCGGGTTGTTCCTCGATCCTGGAGTTGGTGGTTCGATCCCCCACTCCTCCTGTCCACATGTCGAAGTGTCCTTGGGCAAGACACTGAACCCTAAGTTGCTCCCGATGGAGGCCAGCACCTTGCATGGCAGCTTCGTCTCCATTGGTGTGTGTGAATGGGTGAATGAGACCAATCTGTAAAGCGCTTTGGGTATAGTTAAGGTGGAAAAGCGCTATATAAGTGAAGTCCATTTACCATTTAAGCATGGAAATCGGTGTTGGATCATTCTTGCTCTCCTTTAAGGCCCCTGTTCACTGTGTGTATGTTGCCAGCAAATAGACTTCATGGCTGTCACCAAACTATGTTACTGGAGTGTCAAATTTCAGTCATGAACATGTTCTTAACATATCACCTGTTCTCTGTGTATCCCACAGGGAAAGTGCTGATCATCGGAGGAAGTATTGCCAACTTCACCAATGTAGCAGCCACATTCAAGGTGAAATACATCACTGTATTTATGTCAACTTTCATGTTATCACAGGCCTTCATAGTGTGATTCAGTCAATGAAATGTCTATTGATAATTTTTCCTAAGAGATAAAACAACTCCAATACAATACTTTGTTCTTTCTGAAGGAATTAGTCTCTGTATTAGTTGAGGCTTGGCTGTTTGGGAGTAGCAGAGCTTCTGCAGATTCATTCTTTGTTGAAACAGTCAGCATGAAACTTCACATCAAATTCATGTTAATACAGTACGTGTCTGTACAATATATATTCATGGCCAGATAGCATTTTTAGACAACTGTAAGAGTTTGGCTTGCCTTCAAGCTGTTGCCAAAATGTCAAATTCCAGTTTCTAATTTCCAGTTTAAAGAGGACACAAACTCAGCTGCCCACTGTAGCTAACTTTGTAACCTATTAAAGTACATTATCTATGTTCCTTTGGTTAATTCAGAACCATAACTCAGTACTTTATGTTGTCTGCTATATTGTGTTACTTGTTAAAATGTTTCTTTCTGATATGTACATATTAAATGGTGTTTATTAAAACAACACTGCACATTCCCAGGGTCTCTGAGCCACACTCACTGGCTGACACACCTATGCAGATATTTTAGAAGAATCCACCATATGTGATTCGCATAGCTTACCTTCACGTGTCTCTCCTCAGGGCATTGTCAGGGCAATCAAAGACTACCAAGGTCCTCTAAAGGAGCATGAGGTCACCATCTTTGTTCGACGTGGTGGGCCCAACTACCAGGAGGGGCTGAGGGTGATGGGGGAAGTAGGTGAGTGAGATGAAGCGGAGTGTCGTAGGGAAGAGCCCAGCCAGAGAACAAAGGAATTAGATTATGACTGTGGTATGTCATTTGTTATTTTGGAAATACTTAGTGCAAATTTCTGATTATTTTATTGGACTACATATGACTGGAAATGAGGGATGATAATGTTTTTGAATGCATGCACAGGTGATATAAAAGCATGAATGCCAGTTAAAGTTTAGAAACTTTTTCTTTCTGCAGGGAAGACCACAGGTATCCCTATCCATGTGTTTGGTACCGAGACCCATATGACGGCCATTGTTGGAATGGCTCTGGGCCACCGGCCAATCCCTAACCAGCCTCCAATGGACGCACATACTGCCAACTTCCTACTCAATGCCAGCAACAGTGCAGTGGTATTTTCATTCAGTAACACATTACAGATGTCTTATTGCTTGAGACAGGCACCACATTTTCATGTGCTAATTCTCCAGTGAGTTAAATGGACACTAATCTAATTGTATGGTTTGTGAGAGTTAAAGAAAATAATGATTGCTCAGTAATGCGTTAATATTAGAGATTGCAGAAATATATGCTTTTGTTCACATGTAGCAGAAGGTGTTGCATGTTTCAGTGCATTCGTTTACTTTAGATACAATTCAGTCAGGCATGTTCAAACATTATTTAAGCTATAAAATGTTGGGACTTTGGAACCTGTGAGTAGCTTTATTATATAGTGTTACATGATTTTCTTTTCATGTAGTGTGTGTCCTCTTTATTTGTTTAGCTGTGGTCCTGATAACTGATCTGATAACATGTACCTCCTATTAGTGTTGAGGCTTTTTGTCTCTGTTTATTTTTAGACCAACCTGCTAAAGACAAAAGACATACAACTCCAAATTATCACTGCCATACCTTAAAATTCACATAAGAAATTTTACAATAATGTTCTTTTCAAAGATACATTCCTGTCAAGGCTATATTGACTGGTGAAAAGCTCATACGTGTGTTTATTAAAAATGGAAACATATTAGTGAAATATTACTCTAAAGGGAAATTGTCAGTTCCATTCTACCATTTCTCCTTGGAAGCTTCTGTAAGGCTTTGAATTAACATAAATGTTTGTTTCTCTCTGTTCCAGACTCCAGCTACAACAAGGACAGCTTCATTCTCTGAACCCAAGACGTCTAATGATGTCACCCCGGCCAAAAAGTCTAAAGCAGGTCTTCCAGCAGGTAACCAACACAGTAGCACTCACCTCTCCACTGCCTCTTATCAGCAAGACTCTATATGTACTCATACACTTCTGCTTTTTCATTTCTCTTATCCTTGCGTCCTGTATTTCTCCCTCCCTGCCAATTCCATCACTGCTATTCTGAATTTTAATTTTCTTTCTATTTCTCCCTCCTCTTCTTGTTTTGCTGCACAAACTGTCCACTCACCCTCGCCTTTTTCATGCTTGTTTCTCTAAGACTCTCTTCATTCTATACTGTGGCCTCTGAAGAATGTGGTCACAGGCGATTGGGAAGGTAAGTGATAGGTGCGCCATGCCCACACTGCGCTCGGCTGCCCACACTCTACACTGGTTTGCCCCTTTTTTCTTCTTACCCCTCACCCTCCTAATCTTGCTGGAAAAGGAGTGCGTCTGTGTGTGACACCTACATGTTTGCATTGCCTCAGTAGTCCAGTGGGTAGATTAGGTTCTTCAGAAATAAGATTTTTGTATTTTTTCAATAAGAGTAAGTTGTCCTTGTAAAAACTTTAGAGACAATTGTAGATAATCCACAAATTAAGCATATCATCACTCTAAAGATGAGAAATCTTTTCTTCAGATCCTTGTATTTATGAGTCTTAGCATTAGAAAACTCAGTTGTGTGGAGATAGTTTTGATTGTAGTGTTTAGAAGTCAAATGTTTAGCACAGGGTATGTTGAGATTGCGACTGTGGCTAGACTAAACTTTTTAGATTGCTTTTCACAGCAGCTCAGTAAAGGCATGCTCTGTAGCAGCCGAGCTTTGCATGGTCTTTCCTCTGGTGTGCTATTTATGGAGTGTTTTCCGAGATGACACACAGTTGCACTGACACTGAAGTCTGTTCAAGTGGATAAGATAAAGATGCACTCATTTTTTTCTCTGTTTGTGCTCATTTTGTTGTATTTTGTGTTCCCGTCCCGTGGGATCACAGAAGCGCAAGCCTCTTCAGGCTGCAGCGGAGGTATGGAAGGGTGTGAAAAACCTGTCTTCCTGCCCTCTCCACCCCTTGTCCACTTCCCCTTGCCTTCCCACTTTTGTCTGTTCGCTGATGTTTCTACACAGTCCGTCCTTTTTCTTGCACTACTGCTGGGTTGCTGTGGTGTCTGGACCTTGCCTTGAAATGTATTAATTAAATTACTAGTAGACAGCTGTGTCATTAACACTCAAGGGTTGTGTCTTGCTCACGTGGTATTCCGGCTTGGTAATGGGCAAGTGGGGTAACGTTTATAAGTTTTACAAACCTACAGTAGAAAAACTGTTTTCATTTAGAAACAATGGAAGTAAAACCACTACTGGAAACTGCAAACAGTATGTCCCCTATCTCAAATCTTCTACCACAACCACTGGTGCCATTTAAATTTTAACATTGTGAGACCCCAAATTAATCCTTTTTAACAGTGTGACCTGGAGGTGGACAAAATAATGGACTCTCAGATTAAGTTGTTGTTAAATTCAACAGCAGCATTTGTCAGCTAAAAACAGATGTGTGGCGCACGAATTACAATGCATCTGTGAAAAAACCTGCAAAATAAGTTAGTAAGTCAAGGGGGAAGTGTGTGAAAAATGACAACATGCCTCTCAAAGAGACACATGACCTTCTTTTTGGAGCTGTGTATGCATTGGTCATGTTGTAACTACAAAGTCTTTAATCATGGGGAGTTATTTTCTCTACCTCCTGTATCTTTGTCCTCAGAGTGAGGTCACTCTGTACTCTGCTTGTTGCCATCCCCATTCTGTGCTGTTTTCCTGGGCCTGACACCCCACCCCCAACTCTCATTTGACACTCTCTCTCTCTGCCTTCTTATTCCTTCAGCCAAAGCCACCACCCTCTTCAGAAAACACACCAAGGCCATAGTCTGGGGCATGCAGACACGTGCCGTACAAGGCATGATGGACTTTGACTACGTATGCTCCCGGGAGGAACCCTCTGTGGCAGCCATGGTCTACCCATTCACGTAGGTTCCCCAAGATCTCAAGGTTGTCTGAAATGAGTTAAATTACAAACTTGATACTCCACTGATTAAGGACATCTCTACATCTCTTGTTGCAGCAGATTGTCTTTAATATGTTTCACTACATCATGTGGTTTTGTCTTGTCAATGTGTGTGTGTGTGTGTGTGTGTGTGTGTGTGTGTGTGTGTGTGTGTGTGTGTGTGTGTGTGTGTGTGTGTGTGGTTGTTGCAATTGAGATCCATGATGCTAATATTAAAAAAAAACATTTTGTGTGGTGTAAATAACTACAATAGTGTACTGAGTGAAGGAAGCACGTATTTTCCCCCAAACAATACAGGATAATGTAACAAACGCTCACCCACTATGGCCAACTTTATTAGTATAAATATTAACTTGTTATGAACTAGCCTTCATATCTTTTATCAAGTCATATTTCATTTTGATTAAATGCGTTTATCTTTGAGTTTACATTTTCTGACAATTAAACATGACAATCTGTACTCTGCTCAACTTTCTTTCTTTTAGTAGGAAACCAAACCTAAAAGATCTGAAGACAAGATTTTTAATTGAGAGAATTTTATTATCTCCAAATTTGCAGATCAGATGTTTTAACTGCTCTAGTGCTGCTCAAGTTAAAATACAATTTTTACTAGATTTATATTCTTCTATCTTACATGTCTGTGTTTACCAGTGGGGATCACAAGCAGAAGTTCTACTGGGGCCACAAGGAGATCCTGCTGCCGGTCTACAAGAACATGGCCGACGCCATGAAGAAGCACCCCGAGGTGGACGTCCTGATCAGCTTTGCATCCCTGCGTTCAGCCTTCGACAGCACAGTGGAGGCCATGCAGTACCCACAGGTAGAAAGACATACTGTAAAATTATTAATTACATACAAACCTGTCACTGCATAAACATGTGACATTCAGCCAGACGTGAAAGTCATCTCTCTTATCTGATTGTGTTTTCAGATCCACAGTATCGCCATCATAGCTGAGGGCATACCTGAAGCTCAGACAAGGAAGATAATCAAGATGGCTGACGAGAGAGGTGTCACTATCATTGGCCCCGCTACGGTATGCAGCCATATCACACCCACAGAGACTGTAGTAGACTGTGAATGTAGTGGTCATTATCTCTGTCTGTGAGTGTATAGATGTGTTTAATCGTCAATGTATGTAACTGGCACACATAAGTTAATTTGATACCCGTTATTTTCCATCTCCCAGGTTGGTGGTATCAAGCCGGGCTGTTTTAAGATCGGAAACACAGGTGGCATGCTGGACAACATCCTGGCTTCCAAACTTTATCGTCCCGGCAGCGTGGCATATGTGTCGCGCTCTGGGGGCATGTCCAACGAGCTGAACAACATCATCTCCCGCACCACAGACGGCGTCTATGAAGGTGTGGCCATCGGAGGAGACAGGTACAAGAACTTATTTGCAAATAATTTGCTTTGCAGTGAGAGACAGTTGTCCTGTGAAGCCTGTTACAAAACTATAGTTGTGTTCTCAGATTTTTAGGTAATTTATCCCTGCTCCACAGAAACATAATGTTGTCTGAAAGAATCCTTGTGTTTTGGTCCTTTTTGTTCAGATATCCAGGCTCCACCTTCATGGACCATGTCCTTCGTTACCAGGACACCCCAGGGGTTGAGATGATAGTGATGCTGGGGGAGGTGAGAGTAGCTCCACGAATGTTTATATTTTCAAAATGTAGGTAACTTAACTTTATGCCCCCTATTTAGCATTTATAAGTACTATATAGACATTTAATAAATAATTTATAACACTATTATGTAGTTGTAAGCAGACATGAAGACATTTTTAAATGTTTATTAATCGACAGTATTTGTCAACAATTATCATTTCTCCTATGAAGGCATATTTTACATTATTACAGCTGTCATTCATTATCTGTCAATACAGCAGCCTCCATTCATGGGTGCCCACAGGACGACTTATAGTTGTTGATGAATACATTAATAAAAACTTATCTTTTTACGACTACATTATAGTGTGTTAACAAAATGTATTCTTCATAGATACATTTTGAAAAATTTAGATGCCAAGAGTGCATTGTCTGTATTGTTGCTTTGTGTGTTGATGGCACACTGTCCACTATTGAAAACCCAGATTGGAGGCACAGAGGAGTACAAGATCTGCCATGGCATCAGAGAGGGCAGGATAACCAAGCCTGTGGTGTGCTGGTGTATTGGAACCTGCGCCACCATGTTCGCTTCAGAGGTTCAGTAGCTGTATTAAAAACAACTTGCTTTGGATTTTGTTGTTGTTGTTGTTACCTGGGCATTGAGAGTTTAATACTGCCATCCTCAGGTTCAGTTTGGCCATGCAGGGGCCTGTGCCAACCAGGCTTCGGAAACGGCAGTAGCCAAGAACCAGGCTCTGAGGGATGCTGGGGCTTATGTACCAAAGAGCTTTGATGAGCTGGGGGATGTCATCAAGTGAGAAATTTATCACACAGTCATACCAGAGTTTGTCACGATTGTTTTTTTTTTTTTAGGAGTTTTCACTTTCAGTGTGTTTATATATGGTGAAACAGGACTGTTTATGATGAACTGGTGGCCAATGGTACCATCATTCCTGCCCAGGAGGTGCCTCCCCCCACAGTGCCTATGGATTACTCTTGGGCCAGGGTAAGAACCTTTGATCTTTACTCCTTGATAAACCTTGTTTTTTCTCCACATCATCTGTCTTAGCCGCTGAAGAATTAAATAGTTGTTGAATCTTGTATAGTAACAATTTAGAGCTCATTTATCTTAAGGAAGCCTTTAATGTGTTTATTAAAGAATTGCAACCTAGGTATGTACTCAGCTGGAGACTTTAACAGATGTAAAATCAACTAGTTAGTGTTCTCTGGTGGACAAACTATGTAATGGCGCCAGTGTTTCTATTGCCTCCAACATATCCGTGGCATCTCTGTTCTGCAATTTCTTGTTACTTATCAGCAGTGTTTTATACGCCGATACTGATCTCTGCTTCACACTGTGCAAACATTTTCACACCGTGTTATTACCGGTGTGTTAGAACCCATCTTATATTTGTTTTACTCTCCACTCCTCCAGGAGTTGGGCCTGATCCGTAAGCCAGCCTCATTCATGACGAGCATCTGTGACGAGCGAGGCCAGGAGCTCATCTACGCTGGCATGCCCATCACTGAGGTGTTTAAAGAGGAGATGGGTTTAGGAGGAGTGCTGGGCTTGCTTTGGTTCCAACGCAGGTTGGTATGACGACTAGACGACAACTGGTGTTAATCGGTTTCTGAGAGAATAAGTGTCAGCTGATTGACTTTTTCACAAATATATTTTCAGTGGAATAAGCTGTGTTGTGTTTCTGTCTAGGTTGCCACGCTATGCCTGCCAGTTCATTGAGATGTGCCTGATGGTGACTGCTGATCACGGGCCTGCTGTCTCTGGTGCACACAACACCATCGTCTGTGCTCGTGCTGGCAAGGACCTTATCTCAAGCCTCACCTCTGGCCTGCTCACCATCGTCAGTACTGCTCACACGCATACACTGTCACCATCTTTAACTAGCAAAAATGACAGAAATGCTCACATCTCCACCTCTCTTGTCTTTTATTACCTACTTTGGCCACAAACTGACCAAGTTGTTTCTGTACTGAAACCTGATTTATTCACAAATTCCAGGGGGACCGTTTTGGAGGTGCTCTGGATGCAGCTGCAAAGCAGTTCAGTAAGGCATTCGACAGTGGCATGCTGCCCATGGAGTTTGTCAACAAGATGAAGAAGGATGGCAAACTGATAATGGGCATCGGACACCGGGTCAAATCAGTAGGCAGCTTTTCACACTACCTCAAGTTACATTATAAAGATCCATAAACAATGTGGCATTTTTAGATTGTAGTAAGCTGCTAAGATTATACCTCTGAATAATTCTCCTTTAGTTTACCATTAAAATAAATGAATACCTCACAATTAAGAGCTTCTTCTGATTTTGAAACAAGACACAAAGCCATAACGTTGAAAACACAGTTTGTCTCTGTTTTCAGATCAACAACCCAGACATGCGGGTGCAGATTCTGAAGGACTTTGTTAAGCAGCATTTCCCCTCCACCCAGCTACTCGACTATGCCCTAGACGTAGAGAAGATCACCACCTCCAAGGTACATGTCAGCTGAATTAGCAAGAGTGAAGCACAACATGTGAAGAGTCAAATAAAATCAAATGGTCAATCAATTAGAACATTTTACTGACAAACACAAAACATTTCAGGCAGAGGTTGGCTGGCTTATTTTGATATTCCTCTGACATTTAGATCAATTGATTTCTCTTTCTTATTCTCAGAAACCCAACCTGATCCTCAACGTAGACGGTTTTATTGGTGTTGCCTTTGTGGACCTGCTTAGGACGTGTGGTGGCTTCACACGGTAAGAATATGAAACTGCTATGCCATGAGAGACTGGTAAGGTGGAAGTGTCAATCCAGTGAGATAGTTTAGGAATGCATGTTATCACCTGTACAAATTTGGGAGTACTTAAAAAGTATTGGCTACTAATCTGATCCATTACTTTTAGTGAGTATGGCAATGACCAGTACTTTGAAACTGTTGAAAAGATAAAACGTAACTTTATTCTTCTAACATTTTATTTTTAATGAAGTCTAGCTTTGGTTAGTATTCAGACTTGCTCTTAATTTCCCTTTTGTAAAGCTAAGTTTTTCAACACAAGTGTTGTTACTGTAGATTAACTGATCATCATATACAGAAGGTATGTCAGTGTCTTTAATAAATTATTTTTAACACTATAATGTAGTTGTAAGCAGACATGAAGACATTTTTAAATGTTTATTAATCTACAGTATTTGTCAATAATTTGTCAATTATCATTTCTGCTACGAAGGCATATTTTACATTATTACAGCTGTCATTCATTATCTGTATCTAATACAGCAGCCTCCATTCATGGGTGCCCACAGGACAACTTATAGTTGTTGATGAATATATTAATAAAAACTTATCTTTTTACGACTACATTATAGTGTGTTAACAAAATGTATTCTTCATAGATACATTTTGAAAAATTTAGATGCCAAGAGTGCATTGTCTGTATTGTTGCTTTGTGTGTTGATGGCACACTGTCCACTATTGTTTCTCACATGAATGTTGAACTGGTACCAGAGATGAGGCTGATGAGTTTGTGGAGATCGGTGCACTAAATGGGATCTTTGTCCTCGGCCGCAGTATGGGCTTTATCGGTGAGTTCCATTCAGATAGAGCCATGACACTAACTTTCGAAGCCTTAAAAGGAGACTTCTAACTTGTGTCTCTCTTACATTAGGACATTACCTGGACCAGAAGAGGCTGAAACAGGGTTTGTACCGCCACCCCTGGGATGACATCTCCTATGTGCTCCCTGAACATATGTCCATGTAATCCCCATGTCACAGAATGGGACGCACTTCCAGATGTGACTGCATAAATGGATCAGGCAGCATTACACATCTCGCTTAACGTTTATGTACTCTCCGGTTATGACAACAGCTGCCTTGAGAAAACTGGGCAGGGTGACTCTGGAAAGTGGAAGTACTGTCTGACTGAGGGATCTGGGTAGAAGTTTTCAATCTAGTTTTTACAGAGAGAAAAAAAGGGGAAGTATATTTTCTGATTTCTTTATTTGACAAATTAAAGTCTGAGATGTAACTCATTCAGCTGTGAAAACCAATGCAAACTGCAGCAGTTTCAGGAGCACAAAATCAATTGGTACATTTAAAAAAACAAAAAAAAAAGCGTTATGGAGTCTGATTTGTTAATCTGTAGTAACAGCTGCTGGTGTGAAATTTGTTCAAGCACAGCAATACAGTATCATGTCTTTTTTTAAAAATTTTTTTTTATACTGCTTACAAAAATTAACTAAAATAATTTGATTTATTTTAATCAGCGTTTGCCTGTTTTAGGCCAAAAGAAAGTTTGCTTAAGCATGCTTTCTGGCTTTCTGAGTATTGCACCTTAGTTTCAACACTAGCATATCTAGATCTAATATTCATTTTAAATTCCTTTTCCAAGTTTCACTCCCAGTGAGAAAGATCTTTGTCATCACAAGAGAAACCAAAGTTGTTTTTAGGGATTATCTGTCTTAAGTAATTAATTATTATTAAGTTTAAAAAAACAACAACAAAAAAAAAACGGGGTCCAGTGGTTGATGTTGCAGAGCTTACCTAGATCTTATATTTTGAAAGGGAGGCATTGTAATGGGATAAAGGAATTGAACAAACACATGATGATTTAAGTGTCACTCCACCATTGCCTTTCCTAGAACAACCCTGGTTGTAAACTAGTGGGTGAAATTCATCAGCTTCTGTAATTTAGATGCAGTTTTCAGGTGTTCAAGTCTTGTGTTGCTATTCTGAATAACTGTCAGAAAACAGGAAAATGTAGAAGCATCAAAAGGGGATGAACAAAATGTGTCATGAATCAGCCCTGTGAGTCTTTGAAAGCATCTTTTGGCAAGGGACCATGAAAGCAGGTTGCTTTATTTGGAGAAATGATTGCACATAATGCGGATAAGAATTGTCCAACTTTCACTAAAGACTTGACACCAAATCAAAACGCTTTGCCCACTGTACGGCCTGCTGTGTTTGATCTTTGTTTTGCTGTTTTTATTTAACTGTGTGTGGGGGGGGAACATGCATTGTTTTTTGTAATATGCTGTCATATAGTATAATAATAATAATAATAATAATAATAATAATAATAATAATAATTAATAAAGAACTTATTGTTTTACTTTTCATTTTGGCTGAATAATGTCTAAATCTGTATGTGATCTGTGAACAGAGGTGGTGAGCCTGAAACAACTTATGTACAACTTTATACTGCAGTAACAATTTAACAGGTGTGTGTAGCATAAATACTTACTCTGTGGCACCATTCATTTAAAAACAGACACTAATGGCTTCTAAAAGATAGTGAACTCAGACAAAAGTCCAATGGAAAATTAACATGTCAAAAGAGGTAGAGGATATGACCATCAGCTGACACCACATGAAAACACACTAATTGTCTTAATCCATTAAAACAGTTCACTTGTTCAGAGAATGAAAATAAATAAATGCAACATTAGGTCAAAAACTTTTGCACACATATACAATGGAAAAATGTCTTTATGTTTTTGGCTTCTTAATACGGTATTACAGTCTGTGCAGTATACTTGTAATATCAGGGTCTGTTAGCTGCGACCATACATACTGTGAACATGACTAGTAATTAATAACAGACGCTAAATATGACTGATAACTCATGGACTGAATGTATGCTTTATTCTTGCTAGGGTAAAGTATAAAATATAAGTTATTAAGCTGATGTTAGCCTTATCACAGGTCCACCATGGACATCCATGAGGACCACGCACCACAGTTACATTATTCGCAACACGCATGCGCGAAAAACGGCGCATCCCTTTAAAACAAAGTTAAATTTCGTTAAAATAAAGACGTGTTAATGCGTTATAACACGAAAAAAATCGATAACATCGGACTTTTCTGTATTTGCGTCAGGGATATGGGTCTCCCGTGTGAACAGAGATATTAGCTTGAATCTGAGAGCCTCCCACTGGCACTCCAGCAAAAAAAAAAAAATTAGTACATTTGGAATATAAGACGGAAGTGAGCACTCCTGTTTTCCGATTACGGCTGTGGACGCTGCGCATGCATGTCAGTTTTTGAATGTTTATTTGCGTGTGTTATATATGCCTATGAGGTCTTCCCAAAGATAGTTAAGAGCTTGCATTTGCCTCCGAGTCTATTCCGCTGCGGTATGGCAGCGGCAGCAGACGGGCCGGAGGACTGGAGCCGGAGCAGCGGCTCACTGGGAGTGCGAACAGGTGACGGGGAACCTGAGGGGGCCGAGGAGTTCACCTGCTCTGCCTACTGCACGGAGCTCTCCCGGCGGCAGAACCAGCAGAGGAAGGCGGGGCTGTTCTGCGACGTGACTCTGGTCTTCAGCTCCAGCGGGGGCTCTGAGGAGAAGGTCCAAACCTTAACCGCCCATCGCTCGGTGTTATCCGCGGCGTCGCGGTACTTCACACTGCTGCTCGGCGGACAGTTTTCAGAGTCTGTCTCGGGGCGAGTGGAGCTAAAAGAATGGAGCTCCACAACAGGACCAGACCCAGAAACAGTGGAGAGTGTCATACAGTTTATGTACACAGGAGAGATCAGGGTAACCACTGCCAATGTGCATGAAGTGTTGGAACTTGCTGACAGGTAATCTATTTTTTTAAGCCATAGGCCTACATTTAATTTGAATAAGAATAGTAACTTCTAATTTGTTTATACACGGAAGTGTTGGGCAGTTGTCCTACAGGCTTTTTGTGTCTACATGAGCCACACCTTGTCTGTATCCTCATTATGCAAGAAGGTGTGACTTGTTTGGAGTTAACACACCTGTGGCACTTGGCACTCCATGGTTATCCATTTTATTAAGTTGCATGTCATGTTTTCAGTATTAACGAAATTAATCAGCTCAGTGTATTTGGCAGGAATATGGGCCAAATTATCAGCCAAAGGCAGACATTTTGGGGTAAATTATGGTCCAAGTCTTGATCATTAGTCTATATGATCTAGGGCTGCAACCAATGATTATTTTATTTGTGAATTAATTCATAATATGGCAAAAAAAAGCCGATTTCACAAAATCACAATTTCCCCAAAAGGGTACGTGTATACACACACACACACACACACACACACACACACACACACACACACACACATACATACATATATACATATATATATATATTTAAATTGCTTGTTTTGTTTCTACACGATTTATTACAAGATGAGAAGGAATATCCAATGTTTCAGTGTACTGTGTTCAGGCTTTTGTACCCTCCACTTTTTCTTCTTAGTGTATCCTGTCTGAAGGTGTCCTAATGTCTTATTACTGCTGGAGACTTTTCATACTGTTGTAGTCCGTGGCACATTATACTCATTATTGCACTAACTGATAGTCCAAACTCCACTGTTACACAGTAATGGTCTGACAATTACGACATGTTCACACAGGTTCCTGTTGGCGCAGCTGAAGTCCTTCTGCGGAGAGTTTCTGATCAAGAAGCTGAGCTTGTCAAACTGTGTAGCAGTGCACAGCCTCGCCCACATGTACACCCTGGACCAGCTGGCCAAGGGAGCCGCCAAGACGATTAGGAAAAACTTCCACAAAGTTATCCGCAACGAGGAATTCTACACGCTGCCATTTCATCTGGTGCGGGACTGGCTGTCAGACTCAGAAATCACTGTGGATTCGGAGCAGGAGTTGTTTGAGGCCATCGTAAAATGGGTGCACCAAAACACAGAGGAGGGAGAGAAGCATTTTGAGGAGCTGTTCAGGCGTTTAAGGCTGCCTCAGATTGCTCCTACCTACCTGATACGGGTGGTGAGAAAGGAGCCCTTAGTGGCAAACAATGCAGCTTGTCAGCAGCTGGTGTCAGATGCCCTTGAGGCCCATGCTGTTCGCCACGAGAGCCTCAAGTCAGCTGATTTAGAGCCCTCTGCCTCCTACACGGGAGCAATCCAGCCACGTTTTGGCCAGAACATGGATGTAATCATGGTAGTGGGTGGTGTTTCAGAAGGTGGAGACTATTTGAGTGAGTGTGTGGGCTACTTTGTTGCCGAGGACCGTTGGGTCAACCTGCCGCACATTCACAACCACCTTGACGGACATGCCATCGCAGTCACTGACAGCCATGTTTATGTGGCAGGCTCCATGGAGCCAAGCTTCGCCAAGATGGTGGAGCGTTACAACCCCAACCTCAACACCTGGGAGCAACTCAGCAGCCTGACCACACGCAAGCACTCCTTCGGCCTCACGTGCGTCAAAGACATACTCTACAGCATTGGTGGTCATGGCAACTTCAGTCCAGGCTTTAAGGATGTTACTGTCTACGAGCCTGAGCAGGACGAGTGGTTAAATCTTGACCCAGCACCAAAGATACTACGAGATGTAAAAACAGTGAGCGTGGAGGACCGCTACGTATACGTGATGGCCAGGACGCCTGTAGACATGGACAATGAGGATGGACTGAGCCCTGTGACCACTTGCTACGATACAGAGAGTCACAAGTGGCAGGAGGTGGACTCCTTACCGCTCATCGATAATTACTGTAGTTTTCAAATGGCCGTTGCATCCACCAACTTCTACCACACAGCTTCCTGTTGTGCCAAGAGCTACAAGGTAACAGTTGAGGCCGCTAGGCAGAAAATAAGCAGAGACATCTCTGACGACATCCTCGACAGCCTACCCCCAGAGGTCCTGAGCATGGAAGGTGCTGCTATTTGCTACCTGGGTGAAGACATATTCATCATTGGCGGGTGGAGGAACAGCAACAACATGGACAAGCAGTACCGCAAGGAGGCCTATCGTTACTGTGCTGAGAGGAAGCGCTGGATGCTCCTGCCACCCTTACCTCAGCCACGCTGCCGAGCTGCAGCCTCCCACGTTCGCATCCCGTACCAGTATCTTCACGGCTGCCAGCACTACCCCATGCCCCAGAACCTGGCTCGCCAGCGAGACCGCATGCAACAGATGCAGCAGCTCCATCGCCGCACCCTCACTCTGCGCCGACAGCTGCAGTCTCAAATCGAATGTTGAGATCGAAAGCTGCACGAATGTGACATTCTGCCTTGTCTAGCTAGCACTTAATCTTCTGACAAATGCCTTGCTGTTACCACAAAACTTTAATCTTATTTTTTGCCTTTATTGAGGTGAAATGTATGCATGGGTTTACCTGGGGCTGGTTTGCAGGAAAGAATTATTTATGGTCTAAATGACCAGTCTTACATAATCATTTTTGCCTTATGCTATTAGTTTATGCCTTACTTTAATTCTGCTCGTAAATTATACTGTGATTGCTGTGGCATTTTCTGAAAAGACTGTTGATTTCATTGCTTAACAACTTAGCTTAGCCTTTCATATGTGGTCTGTGTTAACACCTAAATGATGTCATCACATGCTGTGGTACAAGTTAGAATACAACTATGACAGTTATCAGTCACACTTTCCTGTGAAATTTGGTTTGGTTGAAGTTTAGTGTTCAAAGTAAATGATGTCTACATTTATTGTGATGTAAGTTAGAAGAAAAAGACATTGTAGGGATTGAACTATCTAAATGTTGATTGTATATAGTGTGTATGTAGCGTGTGCCCCAGTTGAAAATAGACAATCATTTATTAGAATTTTTGTAGCAAGAATTAAGTATTGAGCAAAGCACATATTGGGGAACAGGTTGTTGTTGAGTGATTATATGTTTCCCCCACAGTAAAACATAAGCCTCCTTAATAGTGTTAAAACAGTTTTCACAGATTGTACAATACTCTTTTGCTATTCCAGTGGCTGTGTATAAATGTGAATGTTTTATTTCTTAAATATTTCAGCTGCTCTTATTTTGTGAATTAGAGCTCATGTTCACATACGGACACTGCACGTTGGAAAGACTATGAAATGTGTGAAACATATTAAACCAGGAGGCTAATATGTCTCTCTCTCTGCCATAAATCCCAACTGCCCCTTATTAATTCAGTTGAATTAATTGTATTCCCTGTGCTAAAGGACCTTGAATATTAACTTAAACATTTTACAGTTTAGCCTTTTCTGACTACAACCTTCTGACTCAAAACACTGTGTTGTGTGGACCAGTTGCTGGGCTCATTGCATTTCTCCATTACTGTTGAAATTGCGAGTGCCTGTGGTATCTCCAGCCAAGCTGTTCAGAAATATTATCTAATTAGGCTTTGTGAGCCTAATGTTTTTCCACTAACATACTGGACATAATGTGAGCAGTATTAATTGATGAATGAAAGTAATTTAATCAGTTTTATGTGGAAGTTTTGAATTTTCAAGAATAGTTTTAAGCCAATTTACCCGTGTAGAGTGCAAACAACCATTGGATTACTGTAGAATGCAACAGAGCAGACATAGGCAGATTTTAGAGATTGGCTGTAGTATTTGAGGCTTGGTTTCAAGTTCAGGTTTTTGTCATATTTTTTCCATGTATGCAGATTTCATGCAGCCATGTGTACTGTGTTACATATTGTGTCATTCCATTTGTATGTGCAAGAGCTGCATGTGTACAGACATTTGCAATAAATAATAAATAATCAAACCAGTTTATCTCTGAAGATAGACAGATTGATATATATGTACACTACTCTACCTACCTACCTACCTACCTCTTTGCTAGGAACCTTTAATGCATTTTAGGAGGACTTTCAATGGTGAAATAAGACACTTTGGAAATACCCTAATGTTCCTAAAAATAGTCTTGAATGTATTGTAATTGAATATAGTCTAAAGTTAATGTAATGTAGTGTAATTCAATGTAATGTAATCTATTTAATGTAATTTAATGGCATTAGGTATAATGTGATGTGATACGGTACATCGGCGAAAACGCCCTCCGTGAAGTAGGAACTGAAGTGCGTAGGAACGTTTATGTTTGTTGCGTAGAAGTGGGGGAATGCTGCGGGTGCGACACAGTCACACACCAGGGAATGTAAGCAAATCATTCAAACTACTAGTCGATTTTGTGACATTATTTAATTGTTATATCTTTTTGGATATATACAGCTTATCTTTTAACACTGAACATTTTACGGTTGTTCCGAATAACAGTTTATACCTCGCGGACACGACAGTTCTCCGTTTGAAAATGGTAAATTGTAACGGCCAGCTGTTACGTATCGGTAATCATTGCAGTCATAGTTAGCTAGTCAAACACGTTAAAGTTAAAATATTTTCAGATTTTTCATGGTAAAACAACGAAGTACGATGTGTTTTCATTCAAATATAGGGAACTTTTGTATAACGAATAAAAACTGGTGTGAAATCCCACTAAATTCACACATTTAATCAGAGATTGTGCTGCACTATCAGGCAGTTTGTTAGTAGCTAGCTGTAACGTATGGGCACTGTTGTTTAATGCCAATAAATTAACGCTAGGCGTAATAGAAGGCGTTAATATATATGTAAGTTGGAACTAATTATAGGAAAATAGGAATTTCCTTGAAAGAACAGCTCAATTTCAACACAAGTATTAATAACTTTTTTTTTTCATCACTGGAACCTTTATTCTCCATATATGTTGAATTATATGCTTGCCTGTGAACAAATGTCACATTTTTGCATGTCCAGCTAACCTGGCTAAAAGACTCCGCTGGGTGTATTATGGAACTGTACCAGTTGAACACTGTTTCTATTTTCCCTAAAATGAGTACCAAATTACCAGTTATTTCCAGGAAAACTAGAAATCTAACATTACCCAAATGAGGTTTATCCTTGGCTTTACATGCAGATATACCATATCCCCTGGATCTACACACCAGTGCGGACCGTCCTGGCAATCTGGCACCAGCTGACCAAGACCGAGGTGAGGAAGCTTCATTTCAGAAACTTTTCATAGCTAAGCAAACATAATTCTGGTTTGAAAGTGTCTGTGCATGTGTGCGTGTTGAACTTCATAACTAAAGTACATGTAACATATTCCAATATAAAGCCTCCCTGGAGTCTACTTTTGCCATCATTCTCCTCTTTTTCTGCTCTCTTCCTGTCACTGGGACTGTGTCTGGATAATATACATGCGTTGAAAGACTAAACTCTTTTCTGCGCAGATCCCAGAGCTGGCCAAGTGCTCGGTGCTGATGAGGGAGCGCAGCAGGGTGGAAGAGACAATCCACGCCATGCAGCCTGCAGGTGAGTGAACTGTGGTACATTTCATCAGGAGTGAGAATATATTGTTTATCAAATCCAGGAAATGACGCCAAAACACAGGGCTTTTCTGGATATAAGGAGGGGGATGGTGATACTATAGCCAGCAGTTACTCATGCTTGGATAGTGTACCTTAGCAAAATGAATCGAGGGTAAACCGCAGTCAAAACCAATGCTTAAGTTCAGCTAATTACATACCGCTTATATGAACACCAGAGAAGATACTCCATGGTAGAACACAAGCGTATTCCTTTAAAATCTTAATTATAGGGACTGAAATTAGAACTGACTTCTGCTCCATCACTAAAATCTTCCTCAGGAAGACAGATTACTGATAACCTGTCCTTTATGCCTTAATGAATAAGTAAAAAAGATGTAAAAAAAAAAAGTAAACCTTACCCACACAGTTTAAACTAAAAAGACATGTTTGCTGTGTGAATCTTATTCAGTACTAAATTGTCATTTCCTCAGGTAATCTCAGACTTCGATATGACACTGACCAGATTTGCGCACAATGGCAAGAGAGTGCCCACCACGCACAGTAAGCACACAGGCCACAGATAACTGACTCTCTGCACATTTGCATTGCGAGATCCAAATAATTTATTTGTTGACTGTCTGAAAGTCTTGTGCCTTTGTGAAACTAACAAACCTGTTTTCCTTTCTTCTTCCAGACCTCCTGGATAACCGCTTGTTGATCAATGAAGACTGCACTAAAAAGGTAAACGTGCTACAGTCATGTGGTCATTAATAAGTGTACAGTTTAAAATATAATGGGTCCATTTTATACTTGTATAGTTGTTCCCGCTGCAATAACTATAGCTGCTTTGTGTTTTCGGGCAGTGACATGCACAATGACATTTACAAATGCAAATTTTGTTTGAGACCATAAACTGCTAGATAAACTCATGTTCGCTCGTCTGTGATTCTGCACCCACCATTGCAATACAGACCAGCAAGTACATGCTGATACATCCTTTGGTCTGTAAATATATGTTTAGCATGTTTTGTTGGTCCATTGTAGATGAGGGAGCTGTTGAACACCTACTATCCCATAGAGATTGACCCCAGCAGGACTGCGGAAGAAAAGCTGCCTCTCATGGTGGAGTGGTAAGAAACAAACTGATCTAAATATTAACCCCTGTCTATTTTAAGCTATCTACTTTTCAAACATTGTTTGACAATTACAAATCATGCATTTGTGGTTTTTCTCAGTGTTGTGTGGACCAGTTGAACATGATAACATTTCAAAAATATTTTTTTCAGTATTTTAACCTCAGTATTTGAAGCTCCACTTCCTGAAAGGACTAAAGAAAAGTGAATCAAACCTAAGCCTGTTTGAGATTTTTACATGTGTCTTGTGCTGTTCTCTACAGGTGGACTAAAGTCCACGAGCTGCTGATTCAGCAGAGGATCAGGAAGGACATGTTGGCCCAGGCTGTCAAGTAATCTAGCGCTATGCTCAGGTACACACACTGTGCTCAAATTTCATATGAACCAAGACCCTGGTTCTACAGAGAAAAATGTATTTGTCAATTACCCATTATAGAATTGTTGGTAGTTTTACATTTTGTGCATTTGATTGTATTCCACTGTCATGCGCAAAGAAAAGAAAAAATCGGAGGTGCTGTGCTCTTACAATAACATTATTGATTAAAATGTATAAAAAAACAAAAGCTTGCAGTAGTAAAATGAAATACATTTTCTGACTTCAGATCAGATCGTAACATAAATTACACCAATCTAACTTCTTGTTTTACTATTTAAGAATCAGAAACTTCTGCTCTTGATTTAAAAAATCGGACATGCAGTCATTTGTTTCAGCGGTGTGTGTGATTTCTTTAGGGGCGGCTACAAAGGGTTTTTTGACCTCCTGGCGGAGCAACAGGTCCCTCTGTTGATCTTCTCAGCTGGTGTCGGAGACGATTCGACAGAACCTCGTCTTCCATCCCAATGTCCACATCATCTCCAACTACATGGACTTTGACCAAACTGTGAGTTTGACCACACCATGTGCATTGTTGTAGGAAATGACCTGTACAATATTTAAATAGTTGAGAAAATCTTCACTATACTGTTTTAAAATATAAACATGGGTCATTGACTGAGCTTG
Source organism: Maccullochella peelii (assembly GCA_002120245.1). Taxonomy (NCBI): domain Eukaryota; kingdom Metazoa; phylum Chordata; class Actinopteri; order Centrarchiformes; family Percichthyidae; genus Maccullochella; species Maccullochella peelii. The sequence goes on from LKNJ01002003.1 coordinate 69,417, forward strand.
AGATGGCCAACCAACCTTACAGGAATATAAAGTACAAAAACGACTTTTAACAGTGCAAGGGCGCAATAAGCAAGCTTCTTCTTGCCCCATAGACATAATGTTAGCGGAGGTTTGATAGCTTTGTCGATAAATACCAATGATTACCAAAACCATTTTTCCCATCTGTTTATTTATTTCAAGACATTAACAGTAACAGAATAATTAATTCTTCTTCTGTATGTTTTTACACAGCTGATGTTGATAAAGTGATTAAACCTCCATCAGTTTGTTCCTCTGTTCTGATATATGTAGAGCTATTTTTGGCAGTATTGTGACCTCTGTGCTCTTTAAGCTTTAATAAATTCAAACCTACCTCTGTCTTTTTCTCTCTCTCTCTCTCTCTCACACACACCCTCACTACAAAATACAATATTAAATCAATATTCACACTTTACACTTTCATCACTTCTAGTAGACTTTCAGAGGGTACCTTACTCTAGTCACTTATTTTATGTTAAGCCTCTACTAGACTAGAACCTCGGGTGGTGGAAGATAGCATTTGTGTTGTACCTAAGTACCCTCTGTCTAAGTGAGTTGATAACGGAAGGAGATGGTTACCATAGATAAATAGTCACTTGTAAACCTTCTGAGAAGCTGTATGTAGTTCACAGAACACACTGTGAATAATAGTTAGTCTTTAGTTGTTGTTTGAATTAACAGTTAAATACAGATACAATAAAAGAAGACATTGGCCCAAGCGGTTAGCAGCTAACTACTATCTTTAAGTGTGCATCACTCTAGGACGATAGAAGTGTGAATCATTCATTACAAGTGACTATTTATCTATAATATTCTAGTCTATGTAATGTTCAAGTTTTTAACTTGGACACTCCTAAAAGTCGCTAGAAGTCGCTAAATGACGTCATCACCTAATTTGCATAATTGGTCATGTGCGTGTTATTGTAATGGACGCTGTAGGAGAGACAAAAAAGTGAATAAAAAACACCCTATGTTTAGAACTACAATGAACTTTCTTCTGTGGATTCTTGTTTTTTTTACTGTCACAATTCCAACCCTCCTCCTTTATCCGGGCTTGGAAGTGACCCAAAAGAGACACTCTGACTGTAAGACAGGGCGGGATCAGTTGCAGTTTTTCTAGTATTAATCTAAAAGCACCATATATAGTAAAACACTGACAGTGACTATTTTACTTCAGAATGAGTACTTTGCTACTTTGAAATTTTGCTGATATTACTTAAATACTTTTACGTAAGTAAAGGATCTTCTTCCACCACTGGGTTACAGTAACCTTCACTGAACATTGTCTTCTTAATAAGGGGGTCCTGCGAGCCTTCAAAGGCCAACTGATCCACACCTTCAACAAGAGGGAAGGTGCTCTGTCGCATGCAGCGGGCTTCAGAGAGCTGCAGGACCGACCCAACGTGCTACTGCTGGGAGACTCTTTAGGAGACCTGACCATGGCCGACGGGGTGTCCGAGCACCAGAACATCCTCACCATCGGCTTCCTCAACGAGCAGGTAAGGCTAATGTATAGTGTTGTCCTGGGATTCTTTGCATCAACACAGTGAATTATAGAAATCGAGTCCCAACTGTCTGTCTCTCTCAGGTGGAAGTGCGAAAAGAGTCGTACATCAACGCCTTCGACATCGTACTGGTGAACGACGAGACCATGGACGTTCCGAACGCCATGCTCAGATACATTACCCCATCAAGAGACAACAAGTAAGACGCACAAGGACAAACTGGACACTTTATGACAACATACACACAGATGGACTTGTTCACTCCATTCACCATGTTACGTGCTAGACAATCACACACTGTCACTTACCTCAAACTTTTTTGCTGCTGCGTCCAGTGGAGCGGTTAATGGTTCATATCACACTTACTCTTTACACTCAATATTTTGCTGTAAATCAAAGCCATCCTACCAAAGTCCAATGGTTTAAAGGATTTAAATTAGGTCATGCATTTGCAATTTAATTTCAAAGAATCTGGGATTTATGCCAGCAACTTCAGACTGTTAGAGGGCTGGGCTTTGAGTAAAACTCTTTTCTTCCTGCTTTCTTGATAGAAACAGTAGCACCAGGGTAATCTGCCACCTTGACAGAATTTAGATTGTCTTATTTCAAATGCATAAAATATGTACTAGGCCTCCCTCTGAAAACAAATCTGCAACCTCAGTGTATTTCTAATTTTCTACCCTCTTTTAGGACCAAAAAAAAGATTTAACATTAAGCTCATGTACGAGCAAAGATGTAAAACACATTTTGTAAATGTTTTTATCGTCCATGTCCTGTACTTCATATTGACACTGTTCTCATGTGTTTTGTGTTTACTGTAGATTACCTCAGTGTATACTCCATGTACTTGATGCTCCTGTCTACACGTACTGTACACGAGTCATCAGTTTACTTGCATGGTGCAGCGAACTTGACAGTGATGCTATCAGCCTTTAAGCTAGTCCAATAGTCATTCAGTTATTCTGTTATTTTAACCAGTGACTGAAGATAAACACGTTAATGCCAGCATCCAACACAATGCTACAGTATAGCAGAATTCCCAAGAACGGAATATACAATCTGGGAGTGTTTTCTCTTTCAACTGAAACTGTGGCTGCTATAAATTAGCACTTAACATTGAGCTAGTTTGCACTTTACTATTAGGTGTTGTTACACTTCTGTAAAAGAAAAGATGAGTCTGTACTAACTTGTAAGTGTGCTCTTGTCAGATTATAGTTCACATTTTTAAAAATGCCCTATTATTTATCATACGTTGGGATTTTCTCCCAGTAAAAAGCAGCAAGTTGCACGAAAATAGTAATTGGCCCTTGAATTTCTTTAGTATTTTTAGTTGATACCAGTATCCAATAGTTCAAATATCAACCAATGCGTTTTAGTCTCAGTACATATGCAGTGTGTACAACATGTTGAGATTTTTAGATATGCTTTTTAAAATGACACACTGTTAGGACACCATTACAGAGAGATGCATGGTTTGAAATGCTACTGCTGAAAACACATCCAATGACGCAATTCCCCTGGCAGGTGCTCATCTTTTGTAAAGAACTGTGTTTTCCAGGTCTTTTTTTAAAAGCAAAACTGATATTGTATTTTAATCAGATAGGATTAGCTACGAAGTTATTTAAAATATGCCAATATGTGGTGTATTTGATTTTTTTTTTTTTTTAAAAAAGGTATCACACAAGAGGGTGTTTGGTTTAAAAGAGTTTAACAATTTAGCATTGTACATTTGGAGAGCTGTAACAAAAAAACAATCAGTATCAACTCAGTTCAGGAGAACCAGCAATATCTTTAATTCCACACAGTCGTCCTTGTCAAAAACAGTTGTCTTTGTCTTACAAACATTTGAAGTAATGTGACTTTCAGGAACAAATTAAGGTGCTTGTTTGGTTTTCTGAAATACCACCAAAAACAAACATTCAACACAAAACTCCACAAAAAGACCCGTCGCACTATTTTCTTGTCATTTGCAAAGACTGAAAGAATTAAACCATGATGCCGTTTATGGGAAAAGTCTCTCGGTGCTTGTTTTTAAGGCGTTGGGGTTTATCCCTGAGAGAGAATATGAAAGCATTAGTCCTCATCACAACTCCTCGTGCCTCGCCTCTTCCCTTTCCTTGTCCTCGTCTACCTTCAGCTTGAGTTCGTTGGCCGTGATCACTCCATCTTTATTTCGGTCCTGGTTGTTGAACATGTCGTCAATAACCTGCTCCATGATCATTCCAGGCTTTATGCGACCTTTGCCCTCTGCCACCTGCAGCTTGATGAACTCCCCGAACTAAAAACGTGTTAAAGAGATAAACGTCAGTGATAAGTAAGTGTGTCTGTCTGTAAGTAAGTGTGTCTGTACTAAGTGTGTCTGTCTGTAAGTAAGTAAGTGTGTCAGTAAGTAAGTGTGTCTGTCTGTAAGTAAGTAAGTGTGTCAGTAAGTAAGTGTGTAAGTCTGTCAGTAAGTAAGTAAGTAAGTGTGTAAGTCTGTCTGTAAGTGTGTCTGTCTGTAAGTGTGTCTGTCTGTAAGTGTGTCTGTCTGTAAGTAAGTGTGTCTGTGTGTCTGTCTGTAAGTAAGTGTGTCTGTGTGTCTGTCTGTAAGTAAGT
>LKNJ01002004.1:0-30346 GCA_002120245.1 Maccullochella peelii
CACACACACACACACACACACACACAGGCTCAGTGGCAAAGGGCAAGGTCTTTCAGTTTATTATCGGCATTTGTGACAGACCCAAACACCCTAGGTTTTTGTCCCTACAAGGCCAACATCTTTCTACTTTGTGGTGAGTCATGGACGTGCTTTGAGGACATTTGTCAAAAAGCTACATTAATCTAGTCTGGAAATCCAGTTTGTTTAGACATTAATCAATAATGCATATTTGGTCATGCTGAAAAGGGCCTATACAACAACCAAATCATCTGCCAAACAGAGAAACATCTTTGCCTCTGAGGTAAGGTCGGTAAAGCACGACGAGAGCTCAAACAAACACAGGAAATCATACCGACAAGGGATGGAACACGCTTAGTCTAAGCAAGGACAATTTATAAATTCTTGAGCACTCAGAAAGCAACCATTGTCCCTTGAGCTAAGGTTTGGGACAGCAATGACGTACTCACAAGGATGCTGTTTTTGTTAAAATCACAGGCTATGGGTTCTTTTGTGGAGCATATCCAATTCATTTTAGCACTCCAAATCTCCAAAAACCTTTGTTGTATGTTGTGGACCGTCTTTCATAAGCGTCAGTCAAAGGCAAGTATGACAGAGAAGAGCAAGAGGTAAGGACATGGTAAAGGAAGGATAGAAGAGTGAATTTGGAATGATTTGAGAAGAAAGACGACAAGTAAAGAGGACAAGAGGAGTGTTGGAAGAAAAAGTTTTAAAAAGTACAACAGAAGAGAGCAGAACAGAACAGACAAGAACAGCATTGTGCCTTGCTGTCAGCTCTATTGAAAATTTGATGACTGAAAATGGCTTAATATCCCTACCAGAGTAGGACTGGAGGTGAGGGACTGTGACACAGCCTGCCAAAAAAGGTGTATCTGCGTGTTTGTGTGTTGTCTGAAAGGGTGTGTGGGGGATGCAATCCAAACGACATTGTAAAACATCAAATATTTAGAGGATGTATTACAAGCACATTGTGAGCTTGGGTTGCTGTCAAGCCACGACAAAGCAACAACACTGTTTAATCATTCATTCCTTGTTTCTCTTTTAGACCTGAAGTAGACGGTGTACATATGAGTGTAGTCTGGGTTGTTCGCTTACAGGTATTTTGTTTAAATAATTTAGAAAGTTTAAAGTTTACATAATTAAGGTAATTATGAACAATGTTTTCTTCCACGTTGTAATTCTTAGTACTTACTGTCATGTCAATGTACTCCTTCCACCCATCCAAATCCACTTATTTTGTTTCAAGGTCACAGTGTCATTGTGGCAGGAAACCCACAGAAGAACATGCAAGCTTCTCAATGCCTGTCGTGTTCAAACCCCAAAACCTTCTTGTATGTAAGCCAACACTGCTAGCCATCTTGCTGCACTAAGTTAATACACTGTTATTTTTAGTAAGTTCAAATGTTAAATATTTTAAGTTGTGATTAATCCAGCCCATTTCCCTGGGAATTATTCTCAAATTGGAGAATTCTATAGCACATGACGGGTAGCGGTGTCAGCAGGCTAAGCAAGGTAGTCTATACGTCATTCTCCCAAGCCTCGTATTTCAGCTCTTCCTGGGCAAACCCGAGGTGTATCCCACATGGAATATGCAATCCATCCAGGATATTCTGGCTCTGTGGTCTCCTCACAGTTGGACGGGTTCTTTAACACCTCCACAGCAAATCAGCTACCCAAACCTGGCTCCTTCCAACGCGAAGAAGCAGCGGTTCTACTCCAAGTTCCTTCTGGATGTTTAAGCTCTTCAACCTATCTCCAAAGGTGAGCCCAGCCACCCTGTGAGGGAAAGTCATTTTGGCTGCCTGTATCCATAATCTCATTCTGTCAGTCATTACCCAAAGCTCATGACCATAGGTGAGGGCTGGAACGTAGATCACATGGTAAATTAAGAGGCTCGCCTTCAAGCTCAGCTCCACCTGCCACGACAGTCCAGTACAGCGTCTGTGGGACTGATCCGCCTGTGGATCTCATGCTCCATCCTACCCTTACTTGTGAACAAGACCCAAAGATACTTGAACTCCTTCACTTGGGGCAGTGACTTACTCCCAACCCAAAGGGAGCAATCCACCACTTTCCAGCAGAGTACCATGGCCTCAGACTTGGAGGTGCGGACTCTCATCCCCACCGCTTCACACTCCGCTGCAAAACACCCCAGTGCACATTGGAGGTCACCGTCTGAAGAAGCCAGCAGGACCACATCATCCGCAAAATGCAGAGAGGCATCCTGAGGCCCCCATACTGAACTCTCTCCGCACCTCAGCTGCACCTCAAGATTCTGTCCATGACAATCACAAACAGAAACCGTGACAAGGCACAACCCTCCCTGGCATAGCCCAAAGCCTGCTGAGAACACGCTTGACTTCTAGCAGAGAATGTGGACACAGCTCTCACTAAGGTTATTAAAGAGACCAATCTTTACCAAGTACTTTCAGTTGTCAAACCCTATCCATGCTGCAGTTGCAGAGCAAAGACACTGTAGGAATTATTTTTTTTCTTTTTAATTTAGGAATTTCACATTAAAAATGCAGTCACTAAATGTAATGTGTAGTTTTGCAGAACTGTCTAATATCAATATTCTGTTTGTTCTGTTCATTCTTTTTCCTTTATTCTTTTCTTCTTTCAGTAGGATGATGCATTAGATGTGAGCTCTTAACTGATGATGCATGATGAAAACTGCTTGAAAACAAAACAAAATGAAACTGTTACTATGGACATCATGCAGACATCACGTATAATAGAGACCATTATGCAGCAGAGCTGGGTCAGGTACACAGAAGTACTGGGTCAGCTAGTATATCTTAATAACCACAAGCTTGTGTTCAATAATGTGTTCATTTATCTTATTAGGATAATCCAGAGTATTGTAAAGGTAAAGGCCATTATGATTCCAACGTAATTCTCTTCATGCACATGCAGGCATATACACAAAGCATTTCCTCATGTGTCCGTCTCTCACCCTTTCCATTCTTCACGTACTCACCCCTGTCCATCAATCCATTCATCAAGAACAACTTAAATGACTAGGGTACCCATCCGAGGCAATGTGTCAGACAACCTGCCAACGTGTTAACAGGACAGACATGTTCTCAGCTAAGCAAAAGGAAAGTCCCTACCATCTGTCATTCCACTCTCTGAAACGTAGATACACCTGCAAGACATCTCTAGATATGTCCCTCTCTCCAGCCAGCTGGCTGTGGTTCAGTCGAAATGCACAAGAAAAAAAACTTCCTGAATGGGCGAGCACTGGAGTTTATTGTAATGATTTAGTATCTAGAATAAAAATCAATGCCCATCAGTAATTATAAGGGATGGCTGACCAGGAAGTGGGTTCACAAAAACATAGTGCTGCTTTCGGGTCAACCAAAGTGTTTTTTATGAGAAAAATAGGTTTCTCTGGCTTCCTAATCACTGATGCCCATATAAGTCATGTGAGCAGAGAGACTGCACTTAAACTGGAGTGTTTAGGACTTTTTTTTTTTTTTGTACTGCACTGAAGCTGACCCAGCAGTTTTATGTCATTGAGAACAGAGAAAGTGAAGAGAGTTTTTGCTGGCAGGGATCAATTACTTTAAGTAGGATTACAGTAATATGAATCTTTGCAATCAATGGTATAGTGAAAAACTGAAAATACTGGAAGCTCTCATAAAATAGTTTGCATGATTAAAATCTTAAAACTTGTGTAAAAATAGGAAAAAATTTATTTTTCAATTCTATAATATCAATGGGGAATGATATTCATGCAAAATCTGCCTCACCCTCAGCTTGCAGTGAAGTAAAACATTATATGTAATTAATAGAATGCATTTTTACAAGCCAGCAGGAGTTCTATCAGCATTCAAGGGTTTTGGAGACAAACTAAATCTGACACAAAAAATGGCCGTGGTGTTTTTAATTCAAGTCAGGTAAGAAGAGAAAAATACCATCCTTGCTGTTACGTGGCTTTTACCTGTCAGTTGCAATTTATCTCATGCTGCCCAAAGTTCAGTCACTGTTTTAGATTTAGACAAGATTCATTTAGTATTCATTCATCCAAGCTATGGTTTGTTGAAGGCTGTGCACTAAGCTCTTCAGTGGTAAACTGCAACTTTTTTTTAAGCACTTCCACTTTTCCCTCTCTGCATTCTCTTACCTATTTTTACTTGACACTGTCACCCCTATCTCCTCTCATCCTCGATTTTTTTCAGCCCTCCACTTTACTCCTTGATCTCTTACCCATCTAAATTTGCTTCCCCTCGCCCGTCTACTAACTCTTCTTTTTCTCCTAGGGCTCTTAACTACAACCATAAGTCACATATAGGTACTATTATTTGACGAAAGTCCATCATTTTTATATATCTTTATATTATACCTTTCACGCAGTGACTTCAGAGATGTGGAAATGTCAGACTCAAGAGTTACAAATGTCAGATTTTTGAGGCAACCAAAGGGTAAATATGACCAGGAACATGTGCGTTTTATATAATACCATTTGAATGACACATGAGAAGAGAAACCGAGAAAAACACTCTAGCTAAAACGGCAGCAGAAGATAAGATATGTTTGTGCAGCCAACTACCACCAATGAACTCTAACCCTAACCCATTCATCTTTCTCATGCTCCTTCTCTCCACTTCCCTCACCTAGCCAAACACTGCCATCACATGTATTACACTCTCCACCTCTGCATCAACTGGAAAATCCATTATATGTACTCAGCTCAAACCCTGGACTATCCACACACGCTCCAGCATATACACACACCCCACCTTAATCAATGGCAGACATTAGGTGTTATTGACAACGCCAAGTGAGGTTAACAATCTGTGGGCGTCGCCTATTAAGCTGTGTGCAAATGTGACAGGGCAGTAAAATGGACAGGTCCAGATGTGTTTGAACGGGATTAAGATCCTGCTCTCTCTCACACATTTACACATCTAGGTCAACACAGTAACAGGCTTTATTTTTACAGTCATACACACAAAAGAACAGAGCAGCCATAAAATGGAAATTAAACCATGAGTAAAATACTAAAAACTTTTGTTTCATGCATGAAAGGGGCTACTGACATCTTTGTTTCATTACTGAATTAACTAATCCTTTACAATCCCTCGCCTGCAAATCTTCTCCAGAAAAGTTTTTTAATTCGCATTTTTTAAACCTTTCCTTCCTTGCATCCCTTTTTGCCTGTTCTTCTGCACATCAACACAGCACTATCTCACTCCATATGGGTTGTGCCAACACTGAACAAATCAACTCATCCTGTTAAACTAACACCTTAAGTCTAAATCTGTCAGTAGCATGGCTGTGTGATGGGGTCAGCATAGTTAGGCTGTATTATAAGCTCTGTATAATTAAGTCAATCATTGAGAAAGCTGCCATGATTAAATACCTTTATAAAAAAATATGTGTATTTTGTTGCATCATGCTGCTGGGATGGCTGGGATATAATGGTAGGAATTACAAAAGCACCACTTCTGAGGCAATCATAGATGTCATTATCACAGAATATCCCCATTTCTGAGATCCCATGCAGAGCCAGATAGATGGAAATGGACGGATAACAAAAAGCACAATAACAGTAGCTTTGCTCTGTGTGTGTGTGTGTGTGTGTGTGTGTGTGTGTGTGTGTGTGTGTGTGTGTGTGTGTGTGTGTGTACCTGGTAGGTGTCCCACAGTCTGATCGTGCAGCGTAGTGGCAGCTCCCTCATCAGGAGGTTGTTCATCCAGCGGAAGGCAAACTGCAGGTACTCCACCTCGTACTGCTGCATGTGGCGGTGCACAGACTCTGTCAAAATAATAATAACCACAGTTTTTTGTTTTTTTTTTCCCCAAAGAAAAACCAATATCACACATAGATTAAGGTGCAACTGCTTGCATCTACATTTGTATAAAGACCAGCAAAGGAAAATAGTAGAGATGCAGATGTCTATCATTCCTTTAGGGTCTGGGCATAGTAATGGTGACAGTAACAAGTGTGTAGATGGACAGATTCCTACATAACTCCCCTCTCTGTTAATAACTACTGCAGTCAGTGTCACACGCGCACAACCATTATGCCTCATAATAGAGATGTAATTATGAAGCTATCAGAATTGTCTGAGAAAAGCTACAAACTGAGATGAGAAGAGAGAGTGTAAGTATTGTTAAATAAAGTTCCAATGCAATTGCATGTCAGTCCAGTGAGGAACAGAGTGCATATAGGTCAGTAGCATCCAGAGGTGAGGACAGAAGGCATGTTTATGTAATGTACAGAGTGTGTGAACAAATGTTTTTGTTCATTTCTGTCATATAAGTTCAGTTTGTGTAAAACCTCTTCACCATTTATCTTTTTTGTCAACGGGAAGTAGCGTGATTTTAATCCTATACATATGTGTGATTTTCCTCCCTCTACCTCACTATACTACAGTCATAAATACCTAATAACAGTATACGGTTATTAGCACACTCATTGGTCCTCCCATGATTTAAACACTGTCAAAACAGACACTTTCTCTTCAGTTATTTCTGTGAGGCAGGCTGCATTTCCTGTTAAGCTTTATTTGCTCCGTTTGCAGTTTGAGCTCAGTGTAACAAAATAGTAATTTGGCAATGGCTGAAATGCATGCGGTTACCAAGGAGATGGCAAATATTTGATTACCCTCCTCTGGAATATTAATCACGTCCCAATGTGCCTTTACTGTAATTTTGTGCTCAGTTTATTTAGGGTGCCACTGCCAAATTTCAGGCGCAGTATGGCTTATAAACACTAACTCATGGACTCCACTAGACCTCTGAAGGTGTGCTGTGGTATCTGGCACCAAGACGTCAGCAGCAGATCCTGTAAGTTGCGAGGTGGGGCCTCCATGGATCAGACTTGTTTGTCCAGCACATCCCACAGATGCTCAGTTGGATTGAGATCTGGGGAATTTGGAGGCCAAGTCAACACCTTGAACTCGTTGCTGTGTTCCTCAAACCATTCCTCAACCATTTTTGTAGTGTGGCAGGGCGCGTTATCCTGCTGAGAAAGGCCACTGCCATTAGGGATTAGCCTCTGCCGGCTTGCCTTCTTCCCATAGTGCATCCTGGTGCCATGTCTTCCCCAGGTAAGCGACGCACCCGCACCCGGCCATCCACATGCTGTAAAAGAAAACGTGATTCATCAGACCAGGCCACCTTCTTCCATTGCTCTGTGGTCCAGTTCTGATGCTCACNTGCCCATTGTAGGCGCTTTCGGCGGTGGACAGGGGTCAGCATGGGCACCCTGACCGGTCTGCGGCTACGCAGCACCATACGCAACAAACTGCGATGCACTGTGTGTTCTGACACCTTTCTATCAGAACCAGCATTAACTTTTTCGGCTACAGTAGCTCTTCTGTTGGATCAAACCACACGGGCCAGCCTTCGCTTCCCACGCTCGCTCACATCCTTACAGCTTGCCTTACAACTTGCCCATTTTTCCTGCTTCCAACACATCAACTTCGAGGACAAAATGTTCACTTGCTGCCTAATATATCCCACCCACTGACAGGTGCCATTGTAACGAGATAATCAATGTTCTTCACTTCACCTGTCAGTGGTCATAATGTTATGGCTGATGTTTTGTTTTAGAGATGTTTTCATCTCTACAATGTTTTGTTAGGCTCGACTTTCCAAACATAAACATCAGCTGGCTATTAGATGTCCACATCTGTCTCCTCGTACCCATAAAATGTGTTTTGTGTTTCTCCTCCTAGAGCTGGTTCAGATTGTTCTCACTTCCAACAAACCACACAGAGAGAGGACCATACGCTGCATCAGGCGGTCTCAATATGGTCTCAATGTGAAGTTGAAACGTCAGTGTCAGTGTCAGTGGGATGGTATGGCAGGCTGGCATGAACACTCGCATGAGGAGCAGAAATGTCAGTTGACAATTTGCTGCATAAGGGGCTGCGACACGGAGAGCGGCTGCCTTTGTTCCTTTCTCCGTTCTTGATAAATGTTTGTTTTATGCTTATTTACATAACAAAAGATTAAAAATACCACTCAGAATTCAGCGACTCCCTATTTCATAGTCATTAAACCCATGACACTCTCACTCTCTCTCTCTCTCTCTCTCTCTCTCTCTCTCACACACACACACACTTCATAATAGATCTGTAATTAAAGAGGTGTCAGACAATCTATGAGAAAAGCCAGTTAGGAAGGAACTATAGCATCCTCTTCTCTCACACTCTGCTCTTAATCAGGGCTGACTGACAAGCACACACACACACAAATATAGCTTTAATTGGTGAAACATTACGTGAGATATGTCTAGCCAAGAACACATACGTTATTACTCACAAACACACCCAGCAAACACTTGAATGACACCTGTCTTTCATTGCACATGTATGTTTAACAATTACGCACACACTCCACCACATGAGCTGGGCGCGAAGCAAACACAAAGCGATTATTTCACACTCCTCTCTGCAGTTTAATTATCACATGCTGCTGTAAAAGCATAAACAAGGCAAGCTCATTAGCGATGAATGCATCATGGTGACAGATCTTAGCTAGCTGCCAAACAGAGAGGGAGAGAGTGGAACAACTTTAGACAACATTGAATTACACTAATGAACTTGCTCTGCCTAATATTAGCAACTTCAGCCAACACAGAGAGGAAGAGGTGCACGATGGGGGAGTGGTGGAAGGGAGAAGCCATTTGTCATGAGGAGTTATTGCAGTGGGAGAGGAGAGGAGAGAGAAATTAGAAAACAAAAAAAGAACAACAAGAAAAAGAAATTGAACTGAAGCGCTAAAACTTGTGACTTTTTAACCATGGGCTGCTGTCCAGCTGGCGCAGTGCTCGGCATGCTGGGTAGCGTAGTTATGGGGGCTGAGCGAGGTTGAGGATGACATCTCTCATAGACACTGATTGACTGATTAGTCTTGTCTTCCTTCCTACTGCCGGTTAAAGTTTAGGACGGAGGCCACGACGCCAGCTAGTCTGCTCTCCACAGTGGACTGTAGCCCACGGCTGGTGAAGTGCGGGCGGACAGCAGGAGGTCAGAGGTCATACAGTGACTAGTGAGCGGCTCCCAGGATTCGGCTGACGAGGCCAATTCTGCCTGACTTCATGCTCTTGTTAGTACAAAACATAATTACAAGTTACACATTTTTTCCCCCTCTGTTCCACTTTCCTGTTGGCTGTTGTTTTTTTATTTCACCATTTCACTTTCACTCAGTCCTTTCTAACTTTATTTAGAATCTCATTTGCTTGTTCTTTCACTGTCAACTATTCCAATCGATCCCTCTCTCTCTCTCTCTCTCTCTCTCTCTCTATATATATATATATATAAACAGAATGTACTCATTTCATTGTAAACACTTATTTTACTCTTGTCAACTTTAGCTTAGATTTAAACTAATCCCACTGTAGATACAAACCGGGCAACAGGGCCCTGTTTGTTCACCAGTGCCTGCTTTTCTGTAACAGGAATATTGCACACTAAGTCAGTCACCTCTGTGCCAATATTTTGTGTCAATATTTTGTGCCAGTTTCTCGTCTTTTTCTTTGGATATAATTGACAGTTAGCTAATCCCTCCCCCTTGGGCTCTTGTTGCCAGACAGAGGTAGCCAAAAGCAGGCTTCTCATTTCTAGCCAGCGACTGCTAATTTTGCCAGCTGAAATTACATCTGTTGCTAGCAGATTTTATCAGTCGTCGATATCTAGCTCATTAAGCTAACGTTAGCTCCAAGAGTTGGTTAAAAATGTTGAATCTCCAGCTGATTATGTTTCCGGCTGACAAGTTTTAAAGCAAGAACCTTGTAAAGGGTCTTAAATAAGTACTTGATTGTCTAATTAGCCAGGCGTGCTGAAGTTTAATCCATTCCTTACAATAATATACAGTATCACCCTCTAAAGTCCCTTCTAGTTAAGGTTGCTAAGCTATGATTGGACAATCGCTATTCGAGTCAGGTGTTTAGCGAACAGCTAGCGGCAATTGCTCATTTATATGTGTGTAAGATACTTTTCCATGCAGCAAAAATACACTAGACTCGCTGCTTATTAAAAGTGAAGCATTTTTTTGTAATTTCTATAGTTCTTGTGTGTTAGCATTTATTTGTCAGTCTCTGTGTTATTGCATATAGAGAATAGTATTTGTGTGTATACAATATTGTGTGTACATATGTTTGCAGATGTGTGAATGTTCCTGGTCGCACTATGAATATATCTCCGTTTATTTGTTTGTCTGTCACACAAAGGATCTTGTTCGAGTGTCACATCTCAGATTATGCAAAAGTTCAGAAAACTATAAATGATATGCATAAACATATTAAATGGCTTTTTGTAAATGAGCGTGTTCATAGCAATGGAAAAAATAGCATAATTAAGACACAAGAAATGTAAGGTTACAAATCCCATCTTATTTTTCAAGATGTGCAGCAGCCAAGAGTAAGAAAAAACCACCACACCCTGTCAGAATTATAAATTAAAAAGACCCAAAGGCATAGCAGCCAAATGAGTGGCACTGTAGTGACATAACTTTCACATTTTCCTAAAGGTCTGGTATAGAATATTTGAAAAAAAAAAAAAAAAAGACTGTAGTGTAAGACATCTGAATTTCTTTAAATAATTGCCTGTAAAATATTTGAACATGTGCAAAATACATTATGTTAAGAATATAAAATGTAAATTTGCTGTAGGCAGAGAGAGCAAAATGCATAAACACTGTAGGGGTGATGTTTGGAGGTTGTGGAGGACTGTGTGGGAAGTCAGGGAAAGTAGGTGTAATTGACCTCGGGGCAGGTTAAAAGACACCAGAGCGGGCCTGAACCTGAACTGAATGCCGCTTTAAAAAATGGCACGATTTCAAATTAAAAAACACTGGAAAAGTAAAACACATTCTCCTACAGTTACACATACACAAGTGTCAATTTATATATAAATCCGACCAAAAAACACTCAAACACATGAAACAAATAAATATACACAGACTAAATGTCATGCATACAAAATGCATAGCCACCTCAAAAAGAAACTGCAGCTACAAATTAAAGGCAAATTATCTTACTTTTTTTTCAGACCCATAAAAACATACTGTAGCTTTTTTTCCCTGCCTTTCATTATGCAATACAGTCTCACAATCCAGCTACCAGCCTTTTTACACAATTCAGGCTCAGAGTGCATGTTGCCAGTGCGTCCTATCATTTGCATAAATAAATTCACCTTTGGGCAATTTGCATGTTGATGAACTTGTGCTAATGCACTTGCATGCAACAAATACACAGAAAAAGATAAGGGAGGGATAAAGAGATCAGAGAAACATTACAGGCACACCGACAAAATGGCTTGTCTTTTGAGGAGGTACACGTGCTAGCGTCAAGCAAGGCTAATGGGAGTTAGCGTCACTTATTACAAGTAGGGTAATTACAGAGAGGGGGAGTCTGAGGGAGGGGCAAGCAGAGAGAGAAACAAAGACATTTCAAAATAAAAGCCTTCCAATAACGCCACCCAGTGTTTTCAACTAAAAAAAATCAAAGTAAAGAAATAAACATAACTGATTTTTCTCATTTTTAACAAATCCTTGCAGAGTTTTTTTGGCCAATTAGAGCTTACACCATAGGACTGAATTCACAGGAAACAAATAATATTGGAATATCCAACGAACAGCTGCAGAAAATGTTTGATCATAAAAGTACCTTTTGTGCAAAAAAAAAATATTTTTAGCTTTGTCATACTGGGAAAGTTGACTGAACATGAAAGCTCATTTGAGAAATGCCCTAACATTTAATGCAGCTGAGGACGAGGCCAAAGCCACCTCAGTCATAACACTTGAGGGAGATGGTAGTGTTTTTCCAGCTATCCCAGGACTATTCCTGGTGACATTATGGTTATTAAACCTTATCTAGGAAACCTTGTGATGTCTTGGTGTCTTCAGACTGTCAAGATCATGCAGTATTAATTCTGTCCGATATATCTGCTGCGTTTGACACAGCCAATCATTTAAATTTGAAAATACGTAAAAGGGATATCTTAACCTAGCTTGGGTCAGCGCATTGATGGCTATGTAGTGACGTAGCAGCTGATATCAAAAGCAAGGAAATACATTGTCAAACTTTTACAAGGACTGACAGCTGGTGTATATTACATTTTGTAATTCTAATGTGTATAAACATGTGTTACTGCACTTGTGTGTTAGAAATTCTATTTTTCCATGGTATCAACTGGATTTCAAAGGGTGGAAGTTTCTCAAGAAAGTTAGGTTGCAGGGAGGGAAAATGGGAGGAAGAGGAGGAGGAACATTGATGAAAAATGGCTGAGGCCTCATGGCAGAAATCCAGTCTTTTTTTTTTTCTCCCTCACTGCGCTAAAAGATATAGTAGGTAATAGATGATGGGGATAGGGTCATAAAAACACTGTACATCGTCTCGCTTTCCCTCTTACATACTGTAGGAGGAGCTAGATGCAGTCATTTTAAAGAAACAGAGAGAAGGTGACAGAGAAAGGGGTGCAAGACAGACAGATCAGCAATGTCCTATCCCTGCTGACCCAGCACTGCAAACAATAATGCAATGAAACACTGACCTGAGGTCAAAAACACCCCAGACACCCTCCTTCCTCCTTCCCGCCATCTTTGTCTCTCCTCTTATTGTCTTAACAAATACCCCATCAACCACTCATGTCCCTGTATCGGATACCCAACTGATACAAAGCTGAAGCAGAACACCAGAGTCCTGTAGCAACAGCTAGCGCATTTTTATTTGTCTTTCTGGGAAGGTTACTAGCTCGCTCTAATGGAGAATAATAGATGTGCTCATTTTGCAAGAAGTTTTGTCCAGCAAATCTAAAATTAATGAGCTGCAAGATTAAGTACTATTAGTGCTGCTAATGTAATGGATTAGTGATCTCAAAAGAAATATACAGGAAACATCAACACGCAGAGAAAAACAATAAAGAACCAATAAAAAGGCTCACAAAATCCGAGTCTACAACTTAGGATTTCTATCAGGAGTGAAATCGTAATATTCATAAATCTATACTAGTTGCCAAAACATCTGCCTGTTGTGAAAAGCCAGGACTCCACCCTTCATCAAACTGCACACCACTCTGGATGAGCCTGCATCCGATAAGCGCTGATAGGTAATTTTGGAAGAAATGATGAGAGGCCTTTGTTCCCAAAACAGATGCTAGGCGCGGGCGAAAAACAATCCTGTAACACAAGATAAAAGCTATCTGTGATCTCATTAGAGGTGGTAATGTCAAGCTAGCGAGGTATAAAATGGCTCTGCCCCGACTATGATGACAGGGCACTTATGGAATAAGATACAGTAAAAATGTCAAGTCATTTTTTATGTCTTTGCTGGGGTGTGGCGGAGCTTGGGAGAGGCGGGAGGACTTCGCTTTTTTATTTATTTTTTTCCTCGCTCTTTCCTTTTTTTGTTAATTTATTTTTTTTAAACATAGAAAAAGACACTCACACACTTGCCCTTTCTATCGGCAAGTTTACTCTGTCACATTCACACATGCAAACAGACAGGCCTGGATATACATGCTAACTTTCTCTGACATTCACATTCTCACACACACACACACACACACACACACACACACACGCACACGCACACGCACACGCATGCACTCTCTCTCCATCCATTTGAATGCAGCGGGTGAGTCCTCCCCTCCCTCTGGCTGACAGAGCGGGTGACAGGATAGTGGATAGTCGGACAGCACCAAGGTTAGCCAAGAACATGATCATTGTACAAAGGCTTGCTTTGATAAGACCTTGTTTTTCACAATGCATTGTGGGCCACTGCAAAGGCCATTAAGTAACAAAGATAAGTTTGGATAGGAAACTATTTTGACAATAAAAACCAGAAGGGGGATACAGAAGAAAAAACAGCATTGCTAATTAACACTAAGTTGTGTGTGTATGTGAGATGTCACCGAGCTGTGTATGAGTACCCTCAGTGTGCATACATTAACTTCCAGCCCTCAGCAGGCCATTGTTAGGTGCTAATAATCACCAGCATGTACATTTCCCCGACAGCTGAGTGGAACGAAAACTAGTGAGACCTGATCGCAGTGTCAAGATGATACAAACAGACATGAACAGTGGAAGAACCACGGCATGAAAACAAATGTTCTTTCCTGGCGTGTATCTAGTTCTAACACAAGAATTCGAACTATGGGGGGGCCATTAGGGCAATTTTTGAAGTGACATGACTTTTATTCCCTTTATCTGTTTTTTTAATTCCTGTTGTGTTGCCCAGTCAGCAGTGCCCCCTTCCTCCTCTCTGCTACATGCATATATTTAAGAGCTAAACAAAGCCTTACTCAGGCACTTAGGTAAAATGAATAGAACGACTCGGTTAATGTTGGTAGAGGGGAATGTGGAAGGCCATTGCAGTGGATCATCTTTCTAGAGGCAAAGAGGTCACAATGGCTCTCACACATGAAGTATTCATACGTTAACCGCCTTTTGTGAGACTAATCAATATTCTCTTATTTCCAAAATGTTTACAGATAAGAACAAAATTTTAACTTATGCACGCAAAACCCTTATATGGTTTGTGACGAGTTTAGGCCATGAAAAAGAAAAGAAAATACAACTGACATTGGGAAAACACCGGATAAACGAAGATCTTTGTTAATTTTTGGTTATTTTTTTCTCAATTTTCACAAAAGAATTTAAGAGAAGAAAAAAAAGGTAAAGATTTGTTAATGAAGCCCAATGTCTTGCATGTTTATTGCAGAGCAGACAACCCTGCAGAGGATCGTGATTTTGAGTGTATTTTTGTGTTTGCATGAATGTGTTTGGATTGGTGTATGAGAGAGACGACAGAAGAAATGGAGAAAGATGGCTTATAAATTGAGAATAGAAGAGAAGTAACAGGAAAAACAAGAAGAAGTAAATGGAAATCAAGTCAAAATGGCAGAGCTGTGAGCAGAAAGCACTTTATGGATGGGTGGAAGGATGGATGGATGGAGGCAAGGCAGATGACTCACCATCAATCCTGCTGACCAGCTCCTCCAGGGCCTTGACTTTCCTCTGGATGCCTGGCTGGGCAAATGTATAATTGTCCTGAGGAGAAGAAAAATCAGACAGAGTCAATATGGACTGAGGCTCCATCTGCAATGCTGAAAACTTAAAATACTTAAAATAGTTGATCTGTAATATGAGATTTTTATGCTTATATATTATAAATAATTACAAGCAACAACAAGAAGGACAAAGTTCAGACCAGTAAGCGAATAATACTCCTGTGAACATGGAATGACCACATAACAAAAAGTGCAAGGAAAAGCAATTAGAGCCAAGGAGATCGAGCAGATATTTTTATTACAGGAATATTTGTCATATTTCTCTGTAATTTCTTAGACAAGCTGTGAAATTGATCCCTTGTTGAGAAAACTAACCTGATTTGTTTCGCATTGACGTTTTGCAGCCATTTGGCCCCGAGAGTCAGTGTATCACAGCACACACTCAAAAGGGTTTGAATTTTCACTTTGAGGTTTCATTTTTAGAAAAGTGAAGTAGCCATTACTTATTATTTGAAGTGTTTGCCTGGGCCCATTTCACACCTTACACAAAGCCTTGGCCGTCTTTACAAAGCCGTAAATGGAGAAAATAGGCCGCCTAACTAACACTGGCATGACAAAACATGTGCGGCTGAGGCCGTCAAAGACAAAGTAGAGGGCTGACTGTGAATGCGGCTGTAAGAACATAACAGGTGAGCCATGAATGGGCCTCATACTTGGTGTGAAGTGGTGGAATAATAAAATATCCCTATGAGGAATATTTGGCTCAGGTCTTCATTTCGCTATTGTCCCCTTCAAGTAGTTACTGTGCCTCATTTCGACTGGATAATGCCAGCTGGTTCACAAAGCTTGAAAATTAAACGGCAGGAGTGATGTTAATAAAGCCACATGTAAGGCCAAATGTAGGAAAATCATTTAAGTATTAACTTGCTACATTGTGCACACAAAAAAGCTTTGCTACTTTTCAAAGATAGTTTTGTTTTTTTTACAACACTGTGACTCTTACAACATTGATTTTAAGGCATTACTGGTAGCTAATGTGTTACGCTCAATTGCTATGTTGCTTTTTTAATGTGTTTTATTAGCTTTTGATGAGACACAGAAAGTTAGGATATTAAAAGAGTTTTCTTCTTTTTTGTGCATTTTCATGTCCAGCAGCTCTGACAGAGCTTAGGCAGTAAGGTGACTGCAGACTTTTCGTGAAGTTAGCTTGCTAGGTGTAGCTTAACCAATGTATGCTAGCAAGTAGACAAGCCGTAGTACACTACTGTTTGGTCAGAATGGCGCAAAAAAACCCAAACCCAAACCAAAACGCGGTTGGAGTGGTATCCCCAGCAACTATCGCCCTGCTAGGAGGTGTCCGCTCCACACTGAGGACAGTTTAGCTAGATTAGCCTGGAGATCCGGTAAGGAACAGCTTTGCTTCTGAAGCAAGAGGAGGTGATTGAATGATGTGTGATGCTGTGTCAGCCATATATACAGGCAGAAGGCCCCGATGCAGACTTCTACTCAGGGCTGCCTACTGGAATAACGCTCCTGTGAATATGTAAGGGGGGTATCCAATAGTGAGACATCTCACTCGTGTTACTCAGGGAACTAGGGTTACCCATGTGACCTAAAGACTTTTCTTCTTTCTGATCATTTACAGTATGTATTACTTTTAGATTGCAGTGTATATTTTGCATGACATTTTGCGTTCCAAGCGCAAATTACAAGTTAAGTTATGATGGGATATTAAACAATTTTCACAAATGCAATAAATATTAAAATGTAAAGTATGTATGTATATAAACAAGTATGCATCATGTTTGTGCTTACTTTCCAAAAAACATAGTACATTTTGACATTTTAATATATAACTGAGAATGTATATTGAAATGATTTAATGAAAATATTGAAAGACTTTTTTGCGATATGACGACAATAACTGAACCTGAATATGATCACAGGAGTGGGCAGTGTCGCTTGGTTGAACTTGCAGAATACAATCCATGTCAGAACGGCACATAAGCATTTTGTGTGTGTGTGTGTGTGTGTGTGTGTGTGTGTGTGTGTGTGTGTGTGTGTGTGTGTGTGTATATACACCCAAACACACACACACACACACACACACACACACACACACACACACACACATAACAAGGATTACGTTTCCTTGAGGGGTCATTTCAGTGTGGCTGGAGAACAGCTGATGTGGCAAAGTATCCAACAGATGGAGAGAGGGAGAGACGGAGAGAGAAAATGAGAAGGAGAAAGAGAGGAGAGAGAAAGAAAGAGGGGGGAGTCATTTAGCAATAAACAGCTCCAGTTGTCCTTCAGGCTCAGCAGAACCAAGGCGTGTATGTCCTCCTGAGTCCATCAGTGGCTGGCAGGGTAGAAACCGCATTCTCTGCTGCCTTCTATTTTTTAATTCCTCCCTCTATAGCATCTCACACTTGTTTCGTCCCTCCATTGCCCCTAAAAGTGTCATTACTTTCTCCTACTCCTTCTCATTTGCCCCACATTTATCTCTCAGAATGAATTGGTTTATGTTTCTGTTCATTCTCTTTCCTTGCCTATCTACAGGACCCCTTGACATTTATGCTCTCAAATTAATATTCTGAACATATGAATGAATGATAGACAAAATGTTCAACAATATAATTAAGATTCTAAGATAACTGACACAGCTTTTTTTAAATAAGATTTTTTTTTATATTGTTAACAAATATATCAACTACAGCTGGATCGATAAATCGGCCAGGGCCATATACTGTATGAGCCGATATTAGCTTATTGCTGATGTATCAGTATCAGTGTATACATGTCGGCCGATAAGTAACAAGATATTGCAGCACAGAAATTCCAAACTGGGTTTGAGGTGATTTAGAAACAGTGTCACTGTAGCATAGTTTGTCCATCACTGAGCACTGACAAGTTGATTTTTCAACTGAAATGTCCCGCTCAGTACGTACCTTGGTCATAATATTATATTTTAAAAAACTCTAAAGGGATCTATATCAAGATTGTTTGTTTATGTTATGTGTTTAAAAAAATATATTAACAGCCGATATATTGCTATTGTTTTGGGGTTTTTTACTCCCAAATATCGATATCAGCCTCAAAAATCCAGAATCGGTCGGGCTATCATATCAAAGCATCTTCGTCCAAAATCAAAACAATACTGCAGTAAACCCAAGCGGCTCATTTAGATAAGATTGTCCATTGTCCAAGATTGTCGCAGTGCCCTGAGATAACTTTGTTATGATATGGTGCTATATAAATAAAACTGAATTGAATTGAGTATTGGAGAGGACAAATACAAATGTACTGAATTGGATAACGTACATTATTAATATGATTATATGAAGGAATGGATTTAGCATCTCAATACCAAAAACACAGCCTGCTGCTAAAACTTCTAACTCCCTAACTGACAACCCATAATGCAACAGTAACTTTGAATTTAATTGAAGAGTGGAAATAACTAATTTGTGTGCAGGAATTCGGTTTTTTCCCCCGTTTCGACCATGACACCTGGCCAGGCTCCGTACCTATCTCTTCTCCATCACTGTTTTTTCTTTTTGTTTTCACACATTCCTACTCCACCTCCCATCATCCTTCTTTTTCTACTTTTATTTGTTGTTCATTTCATATTTGTACATTGTCTCCCTTTTCTGTCTTGAGCTGCTCTACCTCTCTGGCTCTCTTTCTTTCTACCACCCCAGTGTTAATGCGGTTAGGTGCTAAGCAAGCACAAGTAATTACATTTGCATTATTGAAGCTGCTGGCTTTAATCAGCTCCTTCTCTCTGTCTGTCTCTCACCAGCTTCGTCTTTCTGTCCGTCTGTCTCAAAATCACCTTGTAACATTGTCTAGTTCTATACATACTATTCAAATTCTCTCTATGCCTCGTCAATTGCTCACCTTCTCTTTCTTCTGTTTTCGCTCTCAGTCTCCTTAATGCTTATTTTCACTTTCTCTTCATCTCTTTCTTATTCGCCCTCTTTATTTTGTCTCTCTGTCTGTCTCGCACCTTCTTTATTTCATATCTCCCTGTCTGACTGCCTTGATCGCATTTTTGCTCATCCCCATCACTTTATCTGTATGTCTGTCACAATCTCTGCCCGTCAACTTATAAAATGATTGCCTGAATGGAGCACAAAGTTTGTTGTTCTTAAAGGTATGACTCATCATTTTTAGTGCATTGGTGATTCAAACTATTCTGTTTGTTTATTCAGCTTTTACATTTTCATCTGGTCTCTTTTTTTACATGTTTCCAGTGAAAAATTCCCTGCCACACAGGGAGTTATAGATTTTATCTTATTTTGTGGAAAAATCAACAGCGGCATGTTTGGATTAAATGGAATGAGCAGAAGATGGACCAGCCACAGCCACCGAGGCTGTACAGACAAAGATGAGAGAAGTGAAAATTTTCACTCAAATTGGAACATCTTCAACTCAGATGCATCTTTACCTGTTTACCTTTGCTCACGTCTTTGTATGTATTTGTAATCTCTCTGAATGTAATTTAGTTAAATCTTAAAACATTTGTGAAGCAGATTTTTTTTAATAAATTAGCTAAACAAGTAAGCATTGCTAACATCCTTCAAATGACTTATTTTACTTTTATGAGAAAGACTTTTACTTTTAATATAATATTCCATATTCCATAATATTCCTATTGTGGTATGTATACTTTTACTGAAGCAAAAGGAAAAGGAAAGGATTTGTACACTTCTTTCTCCTCTAGCTGTGCAATCACAACAGACTGTAATGCATTTGGGGGTCAGGAGGTTTTCTAAACTCGTGTTTGTCTGTACTTTCAGGTGCTTATTTTCTTTCCCTACTTATCTATGTCTCTTCGTCCTCCCTGTACTACCCTCTCTTAATCACTTTCTGTCTCACTCATTTTCTTGCTTTCCGCCTCCTCTATTTTCCAAGAATTTCTATTTCGGCAGGCTTTATTGGCACTTTAAGGATTGTTCTCCCACACTGGAAAAGTCAGGCAAAGCCTGTTCTTAATTAATGGTTCAAATAAATGACAGACATTGCCTCTTTTGAATCTTTAATCGCAAGGACTAATAATTACCAAGGGAATTATATGAAGTCTGATCTCATTTTTTAATGTATATACAGATAGAAATAGAACAGAATGAAAATATTCCTACCTATTTTTTTTTAAAGGAAAATGTGCTACTTCGTTTATGTTCGATTTATGTGGTATTCTATTTTTATGTGGCACCTTTTATTCATGTATTTATTTATTTATATGACTCTTTGCTTTTAAGTAATTGTATTGTTTCCCCAAGGGGATGAATAAAGTATCTATCTTATTTATATTTTGTGCCCCTCTTTTTGTCTGCTGTCCTTTTTTTCTTTCTTTATGTGCCCAGATTTGTTTTGTTCTGTTTGCTTTGTTATCTGTCCTTCATTGATTTACTGTTGTCTTGTGTTGCATTATGTTTTTTATCTATTGGAAAACCAATAAAATATAAAATCTGAATAACAAAAAAATTTTTTCTCTATATCTCTCCCTCCTTTTCTCTTTCCAAACTCCTTCATTTCCCTCTTCTTATCTCTACAGCTAGCTCGGTTCCTCTCCTCTTCATTTTAATCCTCCCACATTTCTCCCTCCTCTCATTTCTTCCTTTATCAATCTCTAACTCTTCTCCTCTCCCACATTCTGTTCTCCATTTCCTTGTCTATTTTCATCACTTTGGTGGCGCTAATGAGGCTAGACTTGACTAAGTGTTTTGAACATGCTATTATGTCTCCTCTGCTTTGTTTTGTTCCCTGGTGTTTCATTTGGTTCCATGCTGTACTGCATTTTATTTTGTGACTGATTGTTGTTTAGTTAAATCAGTTTTTTTGCCTTGAGACATATTTGTGATTAGGGTAAGATACTAATAAGAATTTTCTCTTTATTCTAATTTTTCCTCCCTTTTTCTGCATTCACATTTATCCCTTCTCTTCCATTTTTCTCTTTTAACCTTTCTGTCTTTACCGCTTCTCCTCTTATTTCCTCACCTCGTTTCCTCACCTCCTCTCCTCTTCTCCATCACAATCCCTCTCCCTCACCTCCTTTCTTCCTTTGTCCCATTTTCAATTTTCTTCCTTCTTGTGCCTGTCCTTCCACTCACTTCCTCTCTCTGTCAAATCCAATATGTCGGATCTTTGATCAGCTGAGGCAACAGGAGGAAATCAACTTTCACTCCTTTATTATTCATACATTCTCCTCTTCTCCCACCATCTGTCCATCCACCACATCTGACCCAGCAAGTAAGCGGAACTGCCCCGGTTCACCCACATGAACGATCAGACACAGAGCACACAAACATTAAGTCTGTCTCTCTTTTCTCGGCCAGGTGTCAACAGCCTCTCATCGGCTCCTTCTTTGTTCACTCTCTCTCTCCGTGAGCTGAATCAATAGCTCCTCTTCACCTCTCAGTCCATTCTATTAGAGACAACAATGACTCCACGCTGGACTAAGATTGCCTCCTATTGTGGCACCGGATGTCTATCAGCAAGTTGGACAGAACCAACACAACAACGCAGCGACAGTACGCGTATGTGTGAGAGAGAGAGAAAGAGACATAAGGACAGAGGAGAGAGAGAGAGCGCGAGAGAGAGAGATGACAGGTCAAGATAAAGGGGAGACAATAAACTGAAGGACAGAGCAATGATCTGTCATTCTCTGGTACGGTGGATGTGTGTGAGAGAGAGAGAAGCGGAAAGTGATTGTATGAGAGAGATGACAGGTTGCGATAAAGTGTAGACAATTACAATTTCAGAGCTACAGGAGAATTGGCCAGGTTTAATTCTGTTGCTTTTGTGTGGGTTTGTGTGAACATCTATGGCCTTTTGAGGCCAGTAAACTTTAATGTGTACTGGCAGCTCAAGAAGGTGGGTCCACAGAAGTTTGAGACACAGCAGCGCAATTGGTCAAGCTGATGGGAAAGGACTAAAGGTAGGGCTTGTTGGTAATAAACTCTGGTGCCTAAGGCCGGGTATTGAACCTAAATTTTCTTTTTGGTACTGACCAAAAGTGTCTGTCGCACAGAGTATCGACAAAACACTGTGTCTCTATTCGCGTTCTTCCGTACTAACACATGCTATTTTAAGTGCATTAGTACGTTCACACTGACAAGTATGGCAAAATGCAGTGCACTACGAGTACCCGGATGGTGTACTCATAACGGTCAGAAAGTTGAGTGTGGAACGCTGGACACTCCTCACCCTCAATGGTCACCATCTTGGCTATATAGCGGAAGGGGAGGGACCACCATCCTATGAAAATGACGGTTGCAATTGTTACGGTGAACACTGCACTAAAAGTTAAAGCACATTCATTTTTAACAAAACTGAATTGAAGTCACGTGAGAAAACAAGCTGGAAGATATTTTGGCGGGCGACAATTGTGGTCAAATGTTGGCAATAATGCTCCGCCCAGTTGCAATTCGCCAAGAAGAAGTCAAATGTTGCGATCGTCATTTCCCGTAAGTGCACAACGGCCGCGTTCGATTTAAGACAACAATACCCTGTCAAAATTCACACACTGCGCAAGTAAGTACATAGTGTACTGCATGTAAGTGTACTAATGGAAGTATCCGAATTGAGACACAGCATAAGAGTCTACAGTCATGCTAGTGGCTCTGAGAGGCTGTGCTTAGGCACTTCAGTGTTTTGAGCTAAATGCTGTTGTTTAGCAGGTATCATGTTCACCATGTTCAGCATCTTAGGTTAGTGTGTTAGCATACTAACATTTGCTAAACAGTATTAAACAAAAAGTACAGCTGAGGCTGATGGACATGTCATTAGATTTGCAGCTATTTGGTCATAAACCAAAGTTTTGGACAAATCAAAAGTCTGACCTGATGATGGCGCTAGAGAAAACGTGATGGGATTACCAGAGAGATTACAAATCGTCCTGAGTGAGACAAGATATCTGAATCATTTAGATCTTACAGTCTTATTCCGATCCTCACACTCTTCTCACTTATATTTATATATTTATTTAACAATATTATTTTCATGGTGTTTAACTGTGTGCTTTCTTGGTTTTATTATTGATATTTCCTGCACTGGGACCTTAGTACGTTATTATTTTCCCTTTCATAAATAATATGTTCTGGAATAACAATAAAATGTCTTTGTCCTTAATATGTGTAGTAAATTTCATGGTAATCTATACAGTGGTGGTTGAGACATTTAACCAAACACATACTGATTATTCAGAACAGCAAATGTAAGTTGTTTTTGTTACAAGGAAGTATGTGTAACTGTTGCAGATAGTTAACTAGCCTTGGTGTATGAATTGTGCTATATAAAGAAACCTGTCTCGCCACATCAACACCACTTGTCTCTCTGCTAACGAGGTTTTCACAACAGTGCACACTCTTGTGTTTATGCCATTCCTATTACATAAACGTCTTCATTCATCCTGCCTGTGCCCAATTTTCCAGCCTCTCCTAACCTCTTCCCCCTAGCAGCTGTCACTGCCTCCATCTCCACTGGCCTTCATGTAAACTTGTTTAGCTAACATGATTCTACCTAATCTGTAACAGAAAGAGAGATTAAGAGGGGGAAAGTATGTATTACTGAGAATACCAGTAAAAAATGTATTAATTAATTTAAAAAAAAATAGAGGAAGGTGTAAGTGGTGAGGTCGGACCAATAAGGCTTGTAGACAATACAAACACATATACAAACATGCTGTCATGCATACTACACACAGACACACCAGCTGGCAGATCACTTCTCCTCGTGTGTGTGTGTGTGTGTGTGTGTGTGTGTGTGTGTGTGTGTGTGTGTGTGTGTGTGTGTGTGTGTGTGTGTTGTCAATTGAGTGACAGCCCAAGGTGACAGTAGGGAAGCCTTGGGGAAACCAGAACAGGACATGGCGTCTGGTTTGGTCTGGCTACCGTCTGCTAGACGTCGGTCCTCGGACCCCTGTTCCCTCTCGAGGTACACCCCATCTCTAGCTGGCACCGTGGAAACAGATGGTTGCCTTGACAATGAGCAGGCTCGTGCTTTAAGGGAGGGGCTGGAGGCAGTGGAGCAGTGAGAGAGGGAGCTGTTGACCATTTAATCTTAATCAATCTGTGTGTTGTACATTAATTAAATGCTGTTTATTCAATTTGTTGGTGACGTAACTGCAGATGGGTTCATATGATACAAGTTATGTGATTGTCAAATTGTATCCAAAAAGCTGCTCTTTTCAGTCGCTGGGGCATCTCATCTTTAGGAGTATCAGTACCTGCTTCAATACACACAATAGTATTGAAAACCATCTGTTAAAACGTTCCAGGCAAAAAGTTGCTGGAAATAACTGAATAAATATAAATATCCTTCATGTTCTCCGCTCTGTGGCTGTAATTAAGAATGACTCTGAAGTTCAATTAAACAACTACTGATGAAAATTCTCAACATTTCCTAACAAGTTTGCATCATGACCATCACAGACCAGCACGTCAAGCCATGGCATTCAAACCAAAAAAAGGCTCCAAGACGTTTTCATGCTGGACCCCCATGTGTCAGGACTACTGTTGAATTATAATAAGTTCAGATCCCAGGGCAAAATTTAATTTCTCAAAGTTAGGTCCTAGACTGGAAAAGTACATTTAAGAGCCCCTGCTGTAAAAGGCTGCAGAATTAACATGAAAGGCAGGTTTTCATCTGCTGGCTTTAAGACTGAGAGCCCTCGGGGGTGTGCTGACAGAATAATGGACTTTTTTAACTTTTTGACTTAAGTTCCCTCTCTGGGCATGGCAGGTAAGACACAGGCTCACTGGCTATGCATGGACAGCACATACAGCAGCTGCTGTATACTGACTGCAGCACTTTCAGCTGTCTATACCCATAAAAATTGACAAACATTAAATTACTGAGGCTTTGACTGACTGTTTTTACTGCAGACCTTAATAATATATATTGGTTTGGGATTGACGGGGCATTTAAATCTACAACACACTATTGGGCACAGATGACAGTTCCATTTCAATTCACTGAACCATTTTAACAAGTTAAATTAGTCAAGTTAGCCAGAGGCGCTGTCAAATTTAGTACAGTACAAGACTAATTGGCTGCTGGAGAGACTGGGATAACATTGGGGTCAACTTAACAGAGCTGTGTCTCAAATGGGTAGACATACTGATCTACAGAATACCATTGACCTTTTTGTCCATTTATTTCATGTTCATGTTTATTCCAGTACAGCCTAATTCTTAGAAAATTATGATAGTTTATGTAGCAGCTTAGAGGTAGAGTCATGCTTAAAAGCACTTTAATGGATCACATGGCTGGATAATCATTAAACAATAATACACACTGGCCCATTTGAACATGACTAATGTGCCACTTTCCAGCCCAGTTGCTCAGGTAGTTCAGCCATGTTTTTCTGATCATGTCAGAAGCAGAAATGTTTGATGTTGGCTGTGTGCTGTTATCCTGTTGATGTTGTTGTAAACACACACACACTTGTCCATTTAACTGCATTAAAGGCCATGCCAGGACAAAGGAATGGCTGTCTTCACTCATTTACCCCTGGAAGTGTCACTCACTGTCTGCTAAAGCAATGGCGGGGGTGTAGTCCTGGATGTCAGCCTAGACAACAGCTTTAATTTCATCAGTAATACACTCACACAAATGTTGCTCTTACAGTCCCCAGCCAATAAAGGGGGCATCCAAATATGGAGCAATTCCCAGCATCAACAGGAAAAATTAGGTGACTCACAAAATAAAACACCCTCCTATACATTAGACATTTGTACAAGTCATTCTGATTACATTAGACTTGCCTGGAATCGACTGATCTCTCTAAACTTACCTTTTATCCCAACCTGCTCCTTTAGAGGAGGGGGCTGCAGTGTTGCCAATTAAAGCAGCAGCTCATTAGAGAAGCTACTTAAGTGAACTGACAGCCAAAATAGCCTGTTCACTTTTAGGTGGGAGGGAGGCATGGCAGTGGAACACTAAAACCAGAGATAATGGCCAATTTACTGTATTAAAAAAATAAGAAACAAAACTTTCAAAAGTATTTCCACTGTACACCAGGTAATTGCAGGAAAAGCACACCATCTGTGGTTCATGGATGGATGGGAGAAAAGTACATTTTTCTTCACAAAATTTCCCAACCATGTAGTAGTTTTCAAGCCTCCCGTTTATTGTTTTTGTTCTGCAAAGAGTTCCTTTAAATATTTCACACAAATTGCTCCAAAACAAGTGGACACCAGTATGGCACCAGTTCCAAATGAAACACTGGATATATAAAGGTGCTTAAAAGGCAGTGAGCAAATGTAATTGGATGGAGAGACTCGCTTTCTTTCTCTCTAACCCGGAGACCCCCACCTTCAGGCCCTCAGTTAAGTGTAATAGTGTATAGTGGATGTGAGAGGGTTTCAGACGAGGTCAGAGCAAGGATCAGCAACTAATTACGCTGCAGAGGCACTCAGCCTCCGTCAGATTGTTTAGAAAGCATTAGGGGGGAAACATGGGCTTCCCTGGTGCATTGCACATAATTAGTTTGGAGCCAAGGTCACAAACAAACACAAGCATGGGGACAAACAACGTCCATACACATACAAAGACACACACTCCATTCTTCTCTCTACTCTCAAGCTCTGCGTTCTCTTGGTCTTGCTCTCTCAGGGGCAACAAGGCACAGCGTCTATTAATTTCCTAAATGAATAGCCTACCAATTGATAGTTATTTATGGATGTTCCAGTTTTATGCATCACACATGCTTCTTATTGTTAATTACTTTTAGTGTAGGGCTAGGCCATATATTGAGTTTCACAATATTATATATATTTTTAATGCACAGGTGTATGTATTAAACAACGTAAACGTAACAAAAATCATCTATTAAAATATCGCCTTCTTTTCTCACTAAAACTTCACTTCACTATCAAGACTCAAGGCACTTCTTTTAGCCCTAAAACACTCATTTCCATACAACAATAAGCATATTGCCTAATCAATACATTTAAAGACTAACTGCTGTGGCCATTCTCTTAAGTGTTACTTTAGATTAGGGTCATTGCCCTGACTGGGGAGACTTGGCAGATGCTTCTTCAACTGTGCCAGAAAACAATGATTAGAGTAGCTGTGCGAAAAAATGGTCACAGAGACAACCCGTAACATCCGGGCCATAACCGTTAGAACCAAACAGACTCTTGGTATTAACAGTAAATCAAAAGGCACTAAAATGTGTCAAAAATGTTGACTATTATGATGACAGCACAAATAGCATCCACAAAGGGAGAAATTCTTCTATTGCCTAAGAATTTGTGCCTTAATGCAGCATAGAGAGACACGGTAAAAACATATTTTAGGACTAAGGCAGAATTGAGGATTGTAAGTAACAGCAGCACTGTTGAGGGCAAATCTACCGCCACCCCAGGCAGGCACGTTTAGAATTGACAGATGGCTCGACCATGACCGCTGAGAGCGAGGTCGATTAAGAGAGCTGGTGGGCAAAAGGGTTCAGGAAGAAATGATGAAACAAAATGAAGTTTGGTGCTGCGGTCTGTGTGCAATTATCTGGTCTCCAGACACTCGGGCCTGCTTTAGAATATGCAAGACAATCACATTTTTATAAACCCACACAGAAAACCTCTTTCATACATAATGCTCGCACTACCAGAGAGGTCCTGCAGGCTTTACAACAGACAGGAATGTCAGACCACATGAACACTGTAACATTCAACAGTGTGCATACAGTTGATTTTCTGTAGTGGTATGTCATGCAAACATGCACTAAACTGAACAATACAATCTGCATTGTTTATGTACATTAAAAACTCCCCTCAATGGTAAAGCACAGATGTTTAAGCACTTGATGATTACATTTATGGTGTAAAACTCTTAATTATGCTAGCAAAATGGTATCACGTATGTGGCATAAGGGACCTAATCTAGTATTTGGCACTGAAGGTCTCAAAACGTATTTGGTTCAATTTAGCATTTTCCTTGAACTAAGTAAATTGACACTGCATCTGACAACACAGAATAAAACTAAGCTTACATGTGCAGAAAAACATGCTAAACCAACATGTGCGTTCACACACTCTTTACAAGCACTTAGGATATAAATATACCTATGTGACTGTTAGGCAAAATTAATACATTCAATATCTGTGAGTCTACATGTGGTGCTGGTTTTCCTCCTCCAACATAGCCCATATGTCACTGCTGTTGCGTTCATGTATACAGAGATGTTCAGATATACAATATATGTGACAAGCTCCGAATTTTAGATGAAGTGGAGAAAGGGCTCAATCTTTGGAGCCAAGCTCTAAAATGATTACATGATATCCTTTCAACTTTCAAATATGATTGCTTCTTAGCACATTATAGCTACCTATGGTAACACAAAACAATTAATATAAAAACACATACTGACTATTAAATTCTACTTGTACACAAAAACAGGAGTGTATATACCTAAAACTGAAATATGTAAAAGTTGGAGTACACATGTACAAGCTAAAGCTTTAATTAGAAAGAAAACTGTAATTTAGCTTAACGTTCGATTAAGCGACATCGAGATTGATGCTGCTGCTGCTAATACCACTGAGAATCAACACCTCAGTGTGCAGCTGTACACAGCTTCCAGCCACTCCCAGCTCATTGTTTCGAATCAACGGTCTATATGGTTGGGATATCTCACCCTTGGGTTATCATCCGCCCCACCTCACATAAAACTGTAGAAACACTGTAGCGGCGATCTAACACTTGCAGGCTAGTGAAACAGGTGGAGAGCCGAGGTAAACAAGTGGAGTGAAGAGTTGAATGTCTATCAAGCTAAAGAGACTCTGATAAAAGTTGTATTTGACATGTAACTTGAATGATACCCAAACTGCCCTGAATGTGTAACAACATGAAGGTGTTTGCTAACTGTAGCGATAATAACTTCATACTGTTTCAAGGCTTAATGCTTGATCTGGGGTCTACTTTCTGCCTGCTAGCGGTCAAACTTACTTTATTCAGCTTTGAGTTAAGTAGCAGCGAGAGGAACACTTATCTCTAATATTACCAGATCAGAGAAGCCTGGATCCATAGAAAACAAAGCATGGAAGAGAGTAAGGGAGTAAAAGAAATGTACAGGGAGAAGAGAGGCATGGAAAGACTACATGGAGAAGGGAGACAGTGCAGTAATGTTGGTATGAAAGTATAAAACCATGTAGGTGTTTTGATCGGAGTTTGTTCTAAGACAACCTACATCTTTTCAACACACACGTACACATATGCTTACCTGTATGCCATCCAGCAGTTTGCTCATGCACCAGAAGCTGTCAGCCTCAATGTTCCTCAAAGCTTCTTCCTGGAGACTGGACACGTCAAAGTTTTCCACTTCCTCCTCTAGATAAGACAAAGGAGCACAGAGAGAGAAGAGTGAGAAATAAGCAGTTCATGGGGAAAAAGATGGACAGAGGGAAAGAGACAGCGAGATGGGTGAAAGAAACAGGAACATTAAAAAAAAAAAAAAAAAAAAAGGTGAAAGGAGAGCAATTCAGGTCTACCAGCACAGCAGGGGCCCCATCATAAGCCCACCCCTCAGACACGGGGACAAGAATAGCATCGGAGAACAAAGTCAATGGGGAGAGTGGGAGCAAGGGGAGAGGTAAAGGTGGTGGATTATGAAACAGATGTATGGAGAGGAATGAAGCTGCTGACAATCTGGAGAACAGGAATAAAGGAGGGATGAGAATACATGGAGGCAGTGAATGTGTGAATGTGGCAGCTGAGTGGACCAATAGAGCAGCCGAATGACTATCATCTTTTAACATTTAGGAAAATGTCTCACAGTCTCCACACACATAGCATATGTACTATTTATATTGCAGAGGCCGAGGGTGTATTTTCTAGGAAAACTAAAGAAATTATGCAACTTTTGTTCTTTGTTTGAACTTGTTGAAGTTAAAAGTTTTAAAGAGTTGCCTTTATACTGTCTAATGTCATCTTTTATCTTGTTTTTAATATATTTATATGGTTTTATTCTTTATTTTTGTTGGTGTTACATTCACTTACATTCTCTGATTTCGTTTGCATTTGACTGTTAATGGCATTTCTGAACTGCTATAAAAAGTGCTGTAGTCTGCGGGGTAGACTACAATCTGTAAATAAATGCAGCAGAATTACGTTCGGACATCTCCAAAACCACACTGCAGACTGCACAGAAGAAACAGTTTAAAAGCAGCGAGCACACAGAGTTCTCAGTCATCTTCAGCGGGTGACTTCAACGATGGGTGTCATCAGATGTCATTAACGGCAGCAGCGTATGACGGACTGCAGGGGCTTTGACGGGCTTCTGACAAGCCACTGACAGCCAGTGGAGACGAGACTGATTAACAATGATAGAGGGGGGGGGGGGGGGGGGG
>LKNJ01002004.1:30352-55115 GCA_002120245.1 Maccullochella peelii
ACTGAGAAAAGGAAAGTGTGTGTGGTCGTATTACTAAAAATTGGTGGATGTATTTGTGTGAGTTTGTGCATTCCTAACACACACACTCGCGCACACATCCACAGGACCTGGCAGCGCTGCTTGGTATCCTTGGCAACCCCAGTGGAATGTTGTCAAGGTTGTAATGAGCATGCTCAGTCTGACAGACAGACAGACAGACAGACAGGGAACTGGCAGTGGGCCGGGACTACAAAGCCATTAACAACTAGGCTGTACGAGCGTGTATGTATGTGTGTGAGTGCAGTGCAGACTCTCATCATTGTCTTGTCTGCTAGAAGTCAGGTAAGGATGGACAGAAACCGGACAGAGAGGCTGCGGGTCCTTCATTTCAGTGAGACCTTTCATCCCATCACACCCGGACAGATAAAAGTGTCCAGACACTCATAAATCTAATTTTGTTCACATAGATACCAGATCTTTAATACCAGATATGGAAGTGGTCAGGGGCTGAATTATGATTACATGTCAGCATGGTTCATTCTAACCACAATACTAACAAGCAACGTGAAAAAAAGCAAAATGTAATACAGCTGTGGGCCACACATAACAGCCATTATTAGTGCAAACACACAGAGATCCAATCTCATAAAAACCAATTTTTTGGAATGAAGTCTTAAAAAAAAAAAAAAAGAGTTCGCAATGAGAAGTGTACACACACCCAGAGAGGAAGAGGTCATCCACCAACAAATATTATGAGTCAGAGACAGCCGGTGGGATGAAAACTCACGATATTTTTCCGCAGCTTAAACTGAGGCCACAAGCAGTAAGAAGTCGACTAAAATCAACTGAACCTAAATGTAGCGTCGGAGCCACTGTCATAGCAGCACAGAGACAAAAGAGGCCACCATCTGACCAATTTGAAGTCAGTATTTAATTTGATAGCTCCTCTATAGTGATGCAAAAGACAATGAGAATAAGTGAATACAGCCCTCTCTCTCTGGGACGCGGCATTTAATTTGTAGTTGAAAAGATTAATTGTAAACAGGCTGACTGGCAATTCACATGGTGTCGCCGCTGATTAACAAGATGGTCAGAGTGCCACTGGCTCTGGCGTTCTGGGGTTACCCTGAGTTTCCTGAAGTCTCAGATCAGTCTTTGTCACGGCTAAAGACTTGCCGTCAAGCTCCCTTCCAAACCTAGACCATGACTCTGGAGCAGATTAGAAGGGACGGCTTCCAGGAAGTCCAGTGGTTGTACTGGAATCGGGCATGGCTCATCACAACAACAAGGACACACAAGAGGAAGGGCAAAGAGGAGGAGAGGCCATGTAGTGGGAGTGCCTGTACTCAAGTGTGGCTGGATCACAAGGCAACAGTGCCCCCTGTGGTCGCTGGCGGAACTGATGCTAATAACCGGCTTTACGCAGATGAATGCTTAAAAGCTGAGTTAGTCAGTCATTTTCATTGCCAGGTAGTTTTTAACCACCTGTAGCAGAATTTAGTTTCCATGAACCACTTGATCCACCAAACCAAGTGTTTTGGTAACATAAATGACAAATAAAAGGCCACACACACTCGACCTGCCTTCAAAAGAAGAAATTGCTAATTACTTTCACTAGATCCATGCCTCAGTAGATACTCAAGATACTACTACAAGATACTCTCTTGGTGATTACTTTTGGAGCACTGCTTCCACACTAAGGACCAGCTGACAATATGTGTCTGGGACATGATCTGCGTCTTCATAGAAATGCATCACAAATAAGAACCTGGGGAATTTCTGGAAATTCAAGCTTCAGTGAGCTTTGTGTAGGAGAAAGGGAGTCTTGGTGGCTTTAGTATTGTGTGAGATGTGCCTCTAAAATAATCTTTCGCCAAATTATATTCTCAGGTTCTTCAGAGGTAGAGGAAGCAGGTCTGACACAAAGTCACCTTGGTAGGAGAAGAGAGCTTGTTTGACACAGCCAGCTCTCTGAGACACACAAACTGTGATGTCCGTACTCAAACAGAGACGCACAAGGCCTCTGCAGACGGGCATTTTGTGATCAAATTGGCAAACAGCACGGCACACAGACGACAGACTTGGAGGCATAGCCAAGGAACATCACACGCATGCACACATAACTACGAAAACACACACACAACTGACAAACTGATTACAAAGCAGTAATTATTTGCTTGAAAGTGAGAATCACCACACAGTTTCTTTTAATAAAGCAACCCCAACTCTTTTATCTACAGAGGGGAATGTTTAATTTAGGAATCCAAACTTTCTCCAACAACCCCAATTTAAAGTGAACTATAATTCTCTTGACATAGTTTCAGCTCTGCCACTTCATATCTCCTCTCCTCCATCAATCTGCCGCTCCTATCTCTTTTATACCTCGACTTGCCTCTGACAGTATCTTGATCTCTCTTTTGGTACATCAATGCTTTTCCTCTCCACTCTCCCTCCTCCCTTGTTCCCTCCACTTCTCCTATGCAGCCATTTGACATCTTTTCTGTTGCTATTGCTACCCTGCCTCTCCAAGCTGTTCGCCTCTCCCCCCTCACCTCTCTTCCTATTGGCCACAGAGCCAGTTTCCTGCCAGGCCCCAGGGTTTATTTCCTGTTTGTTCTGGCGCAGGGGGCAACTTGTCCGGAGAGACCAACTGCTTGGTCACTGCCAGCTGTGAGCACTTGGCACAGCTTGGCATGCAGAGCCGGGTTACACCTCCGGAGACCCAGTGCCGTCACCTACATACACAGACACGTGCACACGCTCGAGTACACACACAACACACACTCACACCAGTGCTGCCATCTGCCCTCTACAACTATGGGCCACAAGGTAATGTCATGTAAGATGATAAACGAGCTAGTTTAGCCTGATGTAATCATAAAGAGTGTGCGCGCCGAGCGTGAGAGTGAGTGTGTGTCTTTGCAGACAGAAATTGGCAATAAAAAACATTCCCGTTCGACAACCTTCTGTTGGTTCAGATTAATCACAAGCAAACCTGAGTTGCAGACCGCCAGAGAGAGA
Organism: Maccullochella peelii; assembly: GCA_002120245.1. Taxonomy (NCBI): domain Eukaryota; kingdom Metazoa; phylum Chordata; class Actinopteri; order Centrarchiformes; family Percichthyidae; genus Maccullochella; species Maccullochella peelii. The sequence goes on from LKNJ01002004.1 coordinate 33,353, forward strand.
GAGAGAGAGAGAGAGAGAGAGAGAGAGAGAGAGAGAGAGAGAGAGAGAGAGAGAGAGGGAAACACTTTTGGTTTTAACAAGATTTCACCATCCAAAGCTCATAAGATCACATGAAGTGGTGCAGTCATTACTTTTAATTTACAGTGGCGGTTCAGGTTAAATCTAATGATTTACAAATTTGGGTGCTGAAACCAAACATGTCACAATCCAGTTTACACCTTCAGAATGACACCCAGGTGACACAGCCGAAGGCCTGACACTTACAAATGAGACACATGTTGGCTGCTAGTGAGACTTGTAATACTTCCACATGCCCACACCTCTGACAAAACCACCACCCCCACTTCCACCTCTCACTCAGGCTTCTGCAACAGAAAAATGTGATTTCCCCACCGTGGCACAATTAGTGCGATAACACCGTTGTTAATGAGAGCCGAACATTTTCCAGAGAGGTGGCATTCATACTGTTGGATCATTAAGAAGAGAGTCAACCTGGCGTCGACCAACACACTTGCAGGCACGCACGCACGTTCAGCACACACAAATATGCAGGACCACGGGAGATGAGAGCGCTATGAGAATAGAATTATGGTTGTGATGCGAAACAAGATGTGAAGATATGAAAATAGAAAGCTGGAGGTGAAGGAAGGTAGGGATAGGTGTGTGTGTGTGTGTGTGTGTGTGTGTGTGTGTGTGTGTGTGTGTGTGTGTGTGTGTGTGTGTGTGTGTGTGTGAGTGAGTGAGTGAGTGAGTGAGTGAGTGAGTGAGTGAGAGAGAAAGAAAACAGGTGGAAGTGATGAGTGGAGGTGAAAGTAGTAATACTTGTTTGCAAATCTTTCTTCCTCTTGAAACAAACCCTTTGATTTCCACGAATCTTTGGGTTCATGAGACTAGGAAAGTTATCTAAAGTCTCCTGTCTCGTTTCCAAAAAAGCATCCAGTGTCTTCGTTTCATAGTTCTTAGAAGTTATAAGGTTTGTCTTCAAAGTACACCACTAAGCTTACTCATTGAAAGCACTGAACTTCAGCCTCGCCAGTGATAAGGAACGCTTTAGGCCGTAAAATCTACACAATCACTCCAACAATGTTCTCATCTCCCGCTATAAGCCATGTGTCCATACATCAAACAGCAGGCCCTACAGCTGTTGGCAAGATAATGTAAGCCCTTGACATCAAATGGAATACAACTATTAATACCATTATCTGCCTATGTGCAGACACATAATGATCCACTTGCCCCGAGGTAAGATGGTGTCTTGTATGAGGAAGCTTCAAGTGTTTAATGTTGAGTGAGGCCACTGCATCAAATTAACTATTGCTACTGCCAATATCTCTATTCACACTACGTGCCTCCCCATCACCACCCCTCGTACCGGCCTGTGGGTGTTTGTACAGCACAGCTGTGTGTGAAATGTGGGATTCAACATGTGCGCAGCTGGCTGGCAGTCTCTACAATCATGTAACCATGGCAATGCAAGAGAGACGCAATTGCCTGGAATAAGGTTTGTTTGTGTTTTTCAACCACAGCTTTCTAATTCCGCAGTGATAACATACACACTGGGGAGAGGGCATTAGCGATCAATAGTACAAATCATAGCTGGATCAACAGGATGGTTTCCTGATAGAAGAACATTTTTCGCTAAGGATGAGGGAAGATATGGAGTTTAGGAGAAAAGTGGGGACATGAAAACATGAGGCATCGATTGGTCTCTTTAACCAACCAGTTGTAGATTTATGTATGTTTGTACTGAATATTTGGTCTAGTTCTGAAATGACTGGTTGATTAATCAAGAAAACAGACAATTAATCAGCACTAATTTTGCTATTCAATTGATTTATGTTTAAAGGGGCACTCCACCAATTTTATACATGAAGTTCAGTTTAACCGTCATGAGGATATGTACATAGACACTTGCATAATGTCTTCTGGGACATAGACTTTGAAAGAGATGGGCATCTAGGAGTCAGAGAGGGACTAATGAAAGACGCTATCAAGTTGCACTATGGGAAGTGTAAGCCCCATGGGCGTGACTCATATTAGGGACTAAAAGGCCGGATATCTCAGCCTCTGCTGCTTTGATTTTGACCATTCTTTTCTTAATCTGTTTCTCACAAGCATCCCAACTTTATGGAAGTGCAATACTAAATTACTGGAGTACCCCTTTAAATAATCCATTTAAGCCATGTCTCAAATTTGAGCATTTCCTGCTTTGCTCTGTTTTACTATGATTGTAAATTCAAAATCTTTTTAGTTTTGGACTGTTGGTCTGACAAAAGACATTTAAAGACATCACCTGGGCTCTGGGAGCTTGTGATGGACAATGTCAGTATTTTCAGACAGACATTCTAAAGAGTAAAAGACAAATTGATTAATCTGAAAAATAATCATTAGCTAAAGCCCTACTTTGGTCCAACGAAAGCACTGGAAATTACTCTTATTATGTCACAAAAGATAAAGAAAAGCCTGTCAAGTAAGATGGGTTCGAATGCAAGTGACTTTACCCAAGTGAGTGCCTTGGTTGTTGTCATCACTATGCCACATAAAGCGTTACTGAGAGAGGAAAACAACGCAAATCAAGCATTGTTCTGGACACCAACTTGTATCCCACTGATAAGTCAGATACTCTTTTTCCTCTTCTGTCCTCCATACATTCACTGTAGGCATTCAGTGTGTTTGTGTTTAGGTGTAGTCAAATCTAAGTGTGCACAGTATCTTTTTCATATTTTTCTGAATGGAATAAACAGTGCTAAGTGCTTATCTAATTTTTTATAGTGTTGTATTTCCTACATTGGTTTGTGTTGTGTCTGTGGGTCCTTGGTTACATGTTACATGTGACTTGGAACACTGGCTGCAAGCCAAGTGCTCTTAGTGGGAGTAGTGGGTCAGACATGACTCTGCTTTGATGAACAGGTGTTTGTATTGCCTGACAACTTACTATTCTTTTTGGTGCTTATTTCAGGTCATCTGACATAATGTCCTTTTACCTCTATAACCAGTGTAGTGTATGCATTAGCAGGTTATCAAGGAGCAGATAAAGTGAAGAATTCAATCACATATTCACTGTCACTTTATATAGGCTGCCTCCTTTTACACACTCATATAAACATTTCTTAATCACGCAAGATGTCCAATCCACTCAAGGCATAGTAAATGTGGCTGTCTAATGCACAAGACACATTTGGGAGCTGAAGGAAAGTTTCCTGAGATGTAAGTGAAGGATCAGTCCATTAAGTCATTAGCGTGTGTAATCTGCAGGCTTAGCTGGGGGGGAAACGTTAGGGGAACAGTAATAAGACACATTTAAACACACACGCAGTTGACATGCACAGCGGTGAGAGAGACACCTCATGATGTAATCCCATGCTAATGCGTACAGGAATATTTGTGTCAATAGCTGTGAGGGTGCAGTGTGTGTGTGTGTGTGTGTGTGTGTGTGTGCGTGTATGTAAGTGTCCAGATCCTTTGTGCGTGAGTGCTATTGTTTCAAACATGCCCGCATATCTGAAAATGTGTATACGTCTACGTGAGTCTTTGTGTGCGAGACTTACACAAAGTCATGATGCAACCTAAAACACCACACACCACCGTCGCAGCAGTAAGATGACTGTTTCAATTGCCTCCAATTGCATCAGGTCAAGCGGAACGCGTCTCGCTGGTGACAGAATGATAAAAACAGATTTTTTTTTTTCTCCCCCCAATCAAACGGCTGACAGAGAGAACGAGAAATAGAGACTTGGTGAGATCTGAAGCTTCTCGGTGAGGAGAGCTTCAATTTATGGCTTTTTATAGTCAAGTAATTAACTTAATCTAAAAATATTCAATAACCCCTGCGATTATTCACAGAAGATAAATCATTTTTTGACAGAACTATTCCTCTGGATCATTTCAGAGCTCTATTGCTTTTTATCAGGGGCAACGAGAGAATCTCTGGTAATACGGGGAAATAAGATCAGGCCGGATGCAGATGAAAGCACAGCTACTGATTTTCAGCGTTATATATCCTATGGTCAAGCACTGATGGTGGTCTCAGCGGTCATTTCCGCACCGTAGTGACATTTTTAATTGTAACATACAATTAAAAATGATGCTGCTGAACAAAGCTGTTAGAAGACACAAACAACCAGACATACATAATGAATACAATCTATCTAAACAAGGTTTACTTGCATGTTTGGTATGTTTTATAATCCAGTAGCCTTAAAAACGTATGAGAGTTGCAACCAAGTTATATGGGGTCACAGAGCCAAAACGTTAAATGTGCATTAAAGTAGACATATGAGAACACTGAATGAAGAGAAAGAAGTAGAAAATGAATGTAAAGTGGCAACCATCAAATGTCTGACAGAGAAGAACATATTCCAGTGGAATGACAGAGACACATTTATACAAAGAAAGGTGGAGATAGACGGAGACTGAGGGTCAAAACCACACAGCTGATTCAATTTCTGCCAATCCAAATGCTATTGCTTAACCCCAGAAACATGGTGATTGCGTTCTAAACCAAATAGAGGAGTGGAGACCGAGACAAAGCTCAAGCCGGGAGAGACAAAGAGAGGCAGAGTCAAAGAAAATTGAAGAACAAATCTACACCAAGACACCAATAATGCCTACACCAAGTCAATAATCTCACCGAATGATTAAAGAAGGAGGAATTAGAGAAAGCAAAAGTAGATAGGGAACAAAGTAGAAAAGACAGCGTTCCTGCTGAATGTCAGCAGCTGTGCTCGGGCAATCACTAAGCAGCTCATTAGAGCTAATAACAGCCGTTAATCAGAGGGAGACTTAGAATAGAAGGCTCGACCAACAGTGGCCAGACCACGGGGACAAAGAAGCCGATATTAGTTAACTGCCTACTGGCCATGATCCACTCCACAGATTGCTCAATCTATAGACAGACAAGAAGAGAAGAGAAGAGAAGAGAAGAAAAGACAAGACAAGAGAAGAGAAGAGAAGACAAGAGAAGAGAAGATAAGAGAAGAGAAGATAAGAGAAGAGAAGACAAGAGAAGAGAAGAGAAGACAAGAGAAGATAAGAGAAGAGAAGAGGTCACTGGTTTTTCTTAAATGTAAAGCACCCATAGAAGTCTTTACATTAACAGTGTGTTTTGACCAATGTAGTTTTTTGTGTACTTGGCTTCTGTTCTTTGTTACAGGAAGCTCCCAATCAACTAACTCCTCCTATCCAATTGGTGGCACCTGGTCCACCTACAAAAGGCCCTTCCTCCACCTCCCACACACTCACTCACTCTCTCTCAGCCAGCAGACTCTGCAGGAGCAGAGTCCCTCCACACCACTTCCTTTAAAATTTGGTTTACCCAACTTTGTTTTCTTCCTTCATGTTGCTTCCCTTGAGCCAGGGTCGTAACACAGTGTATTAACAAAGCAGCAAATGCCATTGAGGCCCCCACCTGTTACACAATGTCAAGAACAGTAACATAGGAGTGACTAAAACACCAAATGACAGCGACTCCTACGTTACTGACACCAGAATATATCAAGTCACTTTCTTTCTATGACAACACATATTGAGCCAACCATTATTATAATGCTTCAGCACTGTAATCCCCTGACGCGAGGATGCAATTGAAATACAAATGAGCACGGCATGGCAGGGCCCGTCACAGCTAAAGCTCCATGCCAGGGGAACAACAGCAGATCATAGAAGAGATATGGAGGGAAGCAGAGAAGAGAAGAAGACACAACATAACGCAAAGTGCTGCTCACTGCAAGATATGCTGCCAACCTGGACATATAATTCAGGCAGAATATGACATATCCATTTCAGAAGAGAAGAAATCTTAATTGGTGGACATACCATAGTTTCTATGTCATTCAATTTAAGTCTGTGTTTTTGTCCAGTGTGATGAGACTCTCTTTATACATGTGGTATCAGCTTCAGTCTGTGTGTGTCTGTATTTCTAACAGCTCACCTCACCAGGCTGTGCCCTGTGTTTGTGTGCGTGGTGCTACACTCCTGCAGGCATTTCATCACAGCTGACTGACAGTATGTTTCCATCTTCCCAGCTTTGTCCCTGGGTGCTCCACCAAGTCAGTCTATCCGCCCTCCTCCACCACACACTCACAGTGACAATGCAGGGGCTGTGTGTGTGTGTGTGTGTGTGTGTGTGTGTGTGTGTGTGTGTGTGTGTGTGTGTGTGTGTGTGTGTGTGTGTATAAGTGGTCCCTGCCGCACCTCAACTTTCTCAGAGAGACATCCAGGAGAGTCCTCTCTCTCTCTTTGTTCTAAGGCATTGTACAAAGTGTGGGTCTGTATAGTGATATAGGTTCTCTAATATCCTACATGTGGTGGCATTTAGCATTTAGGTGGTCTGTCACAGCCGCCGCCCCACTCAAGGCATGACCAAATATTAAAAGTACACATAAAAGTGAATAAATTACTGTGATGCTGACAACAATGTGTAACTGAACAGTCCCCTTTCTTAATAGCCCAGGTAAAATGTATGCTGCTCTGCTTAGACTGCTCACCTTGCCTTTTTTAATGAGTAACCAAAGTTTATGTCTAAAAGCTGCAGTTAGCGAATGCGATGACAAAATACATAAACTAATCTGAAAGGAGGCGTGTTGCAAGTTAATCTCTCCCACTTTCTCTCATTGGTCTAACAGCATTCTTCTCAGCTTGTAAAGCATGTTTTGTTACCACGGGACTGACACTAACTTTAAAATGCCGTAAAATGACAAAGGGGAATAAAAAAGGTGACACGAAGTTCTTACTTCCTAAAAGCTGACTAAAAAATTGTGTGTATAATTTACAAATGTGCCCTCAGCAGACAGCAGTTGTCCTGCATAAGCAAGTGATGAAGAGCATATTGTAAAAGGAAATGCATGTTTCTCTGCACTTGTGTAAGCTTAAAGAAGCTTCTGGAGAAAAGGCCTGTGTCTAGGGATCTGAGGAGTCTTTATGCTTTAAAAAAGGCTGGCTAGAAAGACACACACATACACACAGCATCTTCCACAGCACTATCAGGACCTCCATCATTTTTGGAGTGATTGTGTAGATGAAACACCAGATTATGTTGAAAATCAAGCATTTTTCAAGGAGCATATTCAAATTCAAGCATATTCCTAACCTTGAAAACATAAGTTAAAATTAAGCATTTTCCAAACTTTCAAGACCCTGAACCATGAAGTGATGCGAGTTGAGTAAATGTCATGTAAAAGGCTTCTCTTTTCAAACCCCTTTCTTTAGTAATTCATATAACCATTTGGAGATGAGACTCTGCTTCTGCTGCAATAAATTGCACTTAAATTTTAAAATTTACTTAAGCTAGAACATTTTAGGTTTGTCGTCATCCTTCTTTCCTTCCTCAAGGGTCCCTGCTCACTGAGCACATTATCCTACTTCTACAAGGACGACAACATATGTCAACAAAATGGTAGAAAGTACTTCATGATTTTTAAGAACTAAGAACACTTTTGTCAATGCTAAAAAATACTTTTTTTCTTTACCTGAAAACACAGGTTTATTTTGTCATTTGGCAAACTAATGGAATTATCTTAAATGCTACCAGTATTTGTCATTTCAGCAGGAAAACCTTACAGTCAGCGGCTGAAAATGAGAAGCCTCACACTCTAATTGGTTACATTTAATGTAGCGATATATGTAACGTCGACCCTGTAAAATGCAGGTGAAAGTAAAACGTTAAATCCATTCGTTTTAAACCTGAATATGCTGTAAAGAGCTGAAAACACAACACTAATATTTTATAACCTTTAAAGCTGATATGGCTAACTTGTTAGCGAACAGTTGCTTATTTACACATCCAGTAGATACGGAGCCACATTAGCATTCACTTGGAGTTGTGTTTCTGGCTAAATATTCACTCTCCTTTAAGCTTTGCTCTCCTCCAATTCCTGAGAAAAATATATGGCTCTTTAGCAGCTAAATGCTCGCCTATGTTCCCAAGGTAGTTGCTAACTTTGTCTGTGTGCCATTTGGCGCTGGGCAGGTAGTGTACAGGTGGTTTATCAAGAGGGTTTTTCACAGAAAACAGCCGTCTGCTGCATCTGGAAACACAGCTGATGAGAGTGTTGAGAGTGAACCAAAACAGTAAAGTTTCACACCGTACAACCAAAACAACAAGCTAAAAGATGCTATGAAGCTCTGTAGAGCGGAGGGGAACTGCAGAGTCAGGTGACAATTCTTTGTGGGACACCTTTCACATTATACATAGTCGTTTAATGCATTGTTAAAACAAAAATATTAATTATAGCAGCTCTGGGGTTCAGTTTTTACAGTATATTTTGTTAAATTGGCATTTAGAATGCTAATAGCTAAAACACTTCACTGTCAGAGCGCCTACATCTGACAGCATATCATTTAGACAAACTGTTACTCTTTAAACCATAGTATATATTTCAAACTCTTGGTTGGGTATTTAATCAGACAAATCCATTCTGATTAGGACATAGGACGCACTGCTTTCACACAGTGGATAACAACACTCACAGTACAGAGCTAATTGCTGAATTCTACACAGAAGGCTGTTGCTAGCCACTTTCTACCTGCTATGACAAGTACAGCTTCACAGCGGAGGATGGTGATAGGGTAACACCAGGACATTCATCTCTTAGTTGATAGGAGGAAGGACTGCCTGGCTCGGCCGCTGCCTGACAGCATGGGGGCGCTCTCTAAGTCTCCATGTCCCCCCAATTTGAAAATCTTTTTTTTCCTGCTCTGTTGTTTGTCCCTCTTTGTCATTCTCCATGCCCTCTCTCCTTCTTACTCTTAAGCCTGCAAAGAGACACTCTGGCTGCTGTTATATTCCACTACTTTGTGTGTCTCCACTCTAGCTGTGGTTCTCCTTCACTCATGGTTGTCAAACCCTCACCTCTCTGAATTTAGCTTCAAATACACTGCCTCATCTATTTCTCTGTCTTAGCTCACTCCCTTGTTCTCATCTTCACTCAGAGTGGATCCATACTTAGACACTGGCATGCAGATTACATTATGGATCTTGTGGCCGATCAATGGCCGCTTCACATTAAAGGAGGACTGGCCCGGCTCTGGCTCCTTCTATTGTCGGCTAATAGAGGAGCCACACTGTGGAAGATGGGGAGAGAAGACAAAAGCAGAGTAATGCCTCACATTTGGAGAACAAGAACGATAGACTCTCCAAATCAATTTCTCCTTTGACACGAGAGACACCTGCTAGATTGCTTAACAGTCCAGGTGGATACAAAACAACTTCAGTGGTATTTTTTCCTTCCACGGCATCAGAAGAGTTTATCAATAATCTACCAATTGGAACTTTTCAATTTGGATTAACAGTCAGGTGTTAATGAAAGTTGGTAACGGGGGGGTGGGGGGTGGGGGGGGGCTGTGAAGATGGAGCGGTTAAGAGGTCAAGCCATCGCTCTGCATTGAATCATCACAAGGTAAATGGTGTGTACGGCAGCTGAACAAGCACTGCAGTGCCAGACCAGGGCTGTTTTGTGACTCAGAAAAAGAACGGAGCGAGGTAGCTGACTCATACGAATAGTAGAACAAAAGGAAGACAAGTAAACTAACACAAGCAAAACCAAATGGGAGAGGGGAGGAGGATGGCAAAGAAATGATGTCTGAGACAGAGACAACACACAACATGGAACAGAGGTTAGGCAGTATAGACTTGTTTAGAGGGTGGATTAAGCAGCTGCAAACATGTTGAAGTCTTAATCAGGCTCCCAATCAGTGAACTGGCTCACATCCTCAGATACCTGGCTGTCACTCAAGATTCACACAGCTTTACGCTGTTCAGGCACAAACACACATTTGGGTTTGAAAATTAAATGTGAAAGTTAGCAACTTCTCTCCAAATATTCCTCCTATTCTAAAAGAAAAGACTAGAAGCAGAAGATACGTCACAAAAAACACTGAACTATAAATACAGGGTTCGTACAGTTTTTTTAAGAGTAAAATACAAGCACTTTTCAAGCACTTTCAAGGTACGTAAACCAAAAATGTCCAGACTCTTAAAGCCTTTATCATCGCATCTAAATTGTTACTATAAATGCAATTGCAAAAAATAAAATTTACAGAATTCTTTTATACCCACAGCAGTCACTTTGTTTATTTTACCAGCTGTTCACTTTGAGTGTATGTTTTGATCATGATTATTTAATGCTTCCTAATTTCCAGAGTAAAGGATCAACAGATGATGGGTTTGACAGATCAGTCTTTGACCTCATTCAGAGAAGAAAAAGAAAAGTAAGAGAGATGAATAGTTCAGGTGTCTGACCTACAAACACCTTCAAATGTTGCTTTTTTCATACTTGTTTGTAGAAGTAGTATTCCGCCATCATGTCTACATTGCCCACGGGGTGTGTGTAATAGCATTTATTTCTTATCATTCTTAAAGAAATGAATTCTGACTTCCTGCTTTCATCATACACTCATGAGCTCACACACAAAGATGGGAGGGAAAGAGAGAGGGAGGGGGAGTGCAATGCAATAGAAGAGAGAAAAATAGATGGCAAAGGAATAAGAGAGACAGCCGGAGAGAGAGCAAGAGAGCACGGCAGCATGAGAGAGTATATCTCACACTTCCTACCTCTCCACAAAGGAGCAAAATTAGGCCGGTGAAAGAGCCGAACCTCTCTCTGCGTCGGAAAACAACAACCTGGCGCATCAACCCAGCATGTAAGATGCTAGCCATGCACGTTTGAACGTTTGTTGGATCTGTGTGTGTTGTTCAAGGCTCATCAGCGCATGGAGATGCAGGGGGAACAAAGCGCGGGGTGATGCCTTGAAGATCTGACAAGAGCGTGACTTGCCCACAGAGAAAGGCAAAGAGAGGAGCAACAAATGCGGAGAGAGGTAGGGGTAACGAAAAGAAAGCAGAAAAGGAGTGATAGAAAAGGCAGAGGAAACACAGACACAGGAGAACATATTAATAAAGGAAAAGAGTGGGAAATGTGAAGGACAAGAGAGGCTAAATGAAGAAAAAACAAGTCAAGAGAGTCATCTCTTCATACATCATAGTGCACACTAGACACTAGGGTTGGGAAACATGTAAACACTCTTATTGATTCCTCACCACAATGATACTGTTGGCATAAGAAGCTATCCATTCCAAAATGCTGCATATCAGTTTTGTTCCTAAATTTCGTGTAAATGTTTCAGATTTGTAAGTCATACTGAATCTAATACCAGCAATTTATTTTCTGCCGGCTTTCAAATTACAGAAATCTAATTTTGGAAATTATACTAATCTGCCAGTTTTTTTAGGTTCACCTAGCTAAAACGAATAAAATAATAATAATAATAAAATATATAATCGCAGGCTGGTGTGTGTGCTTCATAACTAGTAACTAGCATGCACTAGGGCCCATCATAATAGCGAGCACTGGGGCCCGTTGTAACTACCTTATGCCACTGATACTGACTACAATAAATTCTACCTTAATGAAGATTGACATGTTCATTTTTTGTTTAAATGTTTTATTTTTAGAGGGGTTTATTTAACTTAATGGTCATTTTGGAGGCAGTACTGTAATTTGCCATACTGTTACATTGTGTCGCGTTATACTAAGATGTGAAACAAAGCATAAGTAAAAAGAAAAGCAGAGAAAACGCATTAAAACAAACACTCATTAACTTTGAGTTAGGTGCTGTGTGCCAAAAAGCAATAGAGAGAAGCACAGGAGTCTGAGAGTCCAAACTACTTTGAGTGCTTGCCACCACTTGTGAATCCTAATTGTATCTCTGTGACAACAGTTGGTCTGGAGTGTGCAAGGTAGTCCACGGAGCATTGTGGCTTCCACTAAACAGCTCTATTTTGAAAGGCTTCAAGGAGAGCTTGATGGGCCAAAACACAGCACAGAGAAACCAAACAAGCACAGTGTATACGTGGGATGTATAGAGAAGCTCCCATCACAGAAGAAGCATGCAGAAACGCACTCATCCAGTAGAGATACAATGGCTAACCACTTAAAAACTTGTCACAACAAAGGTCAATTCCCATCGTTTACTGCCACATTTCTGTTTGTACACTTTACCTCCGATGACCAAAACTCATAAAGAAAAGGAGTATGGTGAACAATTGCTTCTTAAAACCACTGATTTCTCTACGCTGGAAAAAAAACCAAAATAACAACTCTCAGTAGGTGATTGAAAAGACTATTGGGACCTGATTCTATGAAAAAAAGAACCATTGCAATAAGGGAAAAACCAGGAACCTACAAAATATGTGGGGTTTATTCATGAACATCCTGAAAAAGTAACCCAATGGAAGATTCCTTTTCGCAAGAATAAACAACAATAAAGCACTGACTAAAGTAAGTTGTGCACCACCAGTCATTTTGTGCATGTGATGCTATATATACAAACAGAATAAATGAAAATGAAAGTTATATATATGTTATGTGCCAGGTTCAAATCCATTCAAAACCTTCATTCAATGTATCATATCATGTCTTTTCTCTAATAAAACTAAAATAAAACTGCATAAAACATACACAGCGGGAGCGCTCTGGAGAGAAAAGTGTGGTACACACACACACGCCCACAGGTCATGGGGGGCGGCGACTACAGAGTCGGCATCCCCCCACCCCCGTGCTCTGTAGTCTGTGTCTTGAGACTACAGAGCTGTAGGAGGTCATTGGGAGGGAGGGAGGGAGTTCATTGGCCAGAAAGTTGTAGAAAGAGAGACCTCCTCGAGGGTCCCAGGGTTGATTCCCTGTGACGATGAACCAGCAAGTAAACCCTGAGTCTCGGCACCTACAAAAGGCGCCACTCCGCACTGTGGAGAGCAGCACTTGCAGTAGAGGGGCAGCAAAAAGAGACGACTGATCCTCGCATTAAAAGCATATCACACAAAAGACTGGGGAGTTTTTAAGTGAAAGGGAAAAGAGAGGGAGAGCTGGCACTTACCGATGTACTCAAAGACGTAGACGACAAAGAACGGCGTGACTAGGTCATTGATGCCTTGCACGTAGCCACTGGCTGGGTGGCGGATGGCCCAGATAAACAGGATCCGCTCAAAAATCTTAAACACACACACACACAGAGACAGACAGATTGTGAAAGACGGTAGTTTGTAGACAAAGAAAATATTTACATTACAGCAATAATGCACAAAGGTAGTCAATTTACGATGATATGCAAACAGAAAAGCAATACATTTCTATGTCAGAGAAGCTAAAATCAGTGTTGCATATAAAATTACTTTAACAATTAATTCTCTGTCAATTTGCCAACTTTTCTCTTGATGAACTAATCAATTAACGGACTAATCTTCTCGCTAAAAATGAATCAAAACCTCCATGTTCACTGACACCTTAAACAGTTATTCTGTGATGGCAAGTTATGCCTGCCAAACATAAGGCTGGTTGGATTTACAAGTTTTAATCATAAAAGTGCCAGTTTTAGAAAGTGAGTGAGGTGTGGGAAGGCAGTAGTAAAAATCGGAACAATTTGAGGCATGCCAAGCTGGTGAGGAGGAAAGCAGTTGAATGGGCACAACTGTGCTTGCGGTGGGAGTCTGGCAGGAACAATACAGAACAGAATTTTGGACCACTAATAGCGCTACAGAGCAATGTTTTTATGAGTGGGTGCCTGTTTTGTTTGTGCTGTGCATGAGGACGCACATGGACTGTGCTATTCTGCTGATCGACAACTGGTGGCAGTAACGTTAAAGTTATGGAGGACCAAAATTGCCATAATCAAAAGTAAATTAATAAATGACTCAATAAATAAATGTCACATTTTATAAATTAATTAAAGCCTACATTTATTTTTAATATCATTTTTGGTGCATTTAATGGCATATTTATTTTTTTTGTTTTATTTATTTATTTTTGATTATAGCTGTTTCTGTCCTCCATACGGAGTAGAGTAGCAAATGCGGCAACGAAGATGAGCAAGAAAAAGACCGCAAGCTAAGAAATATGGATCAATGGATGCAGGATAATGAAAATGTATTAAAAATCTATATAAAAAAATCAGCTTGTTTTGTTTCATGAGGAAGGACATACATTTAAAATGTTTGTTAGACCCCAAAGATGCACACAAAGGGTTACAAACATTGAACGTACACATAACTTGTTTATAAGAAAACTTCACAGGGTGCCTTTAATGGCATACGAATCTATATTAATATTAACTTTCAACAAGCAAATTAATAGTTAAATATCACATAATTGCTAGTAAAGACTCTAGTTTAAACCCTTTGTTAAATGTTTAATGTGTCACTTTGAGTGTGTGCAATAATCTGTTTTATTCCACAACCCTCCTTTGTAGTTACTATCTGGTATTTGAATCCATCTTTCTTTATCCTGGTATTTATTGTCTAATTGCATTTTAAGCTAATGTGTAAATCTAGTGTGAAAAGTGACACACAAAAGGCTATCCAAAAATGTCTGTTGTTGTTTCCCAGTTAGGCCATGACTGTTTGCCCAAATTCAAAGCTACATAAGCAGAAACTGGATTTGGGGCGTTATGGAAATGGGTGTGCACAGTTGAAATTTGAGATGAACCGTTTCTTTGCCTCTCCCTCAGCACAGAGCAACACCTCACTCTTCACTTTCTCAGCTGCATTGTCTTGTGCACAAAAAAGCTCACTTTAAACTTTGTTCTCGGCTTTGGCGTCAGTCTCCTCCCTCCTTTTTTTTTCTTCCCCCCCTCATTCACTTTGTCTCTGTCTCTTGCTCTTCCCCTCTGAGTCTGTCTCCTCCTCCCTCTTTCTCTCTCCCCGATTCTCAATATTATTTTGCAAGGCAAACACTTCCATCTTCGTTATGGGTGGCTGTTTAATGCTGTCAGCCCCAGTGAATTAGAGGAGGCTTGATGTTCGGCTTGTTTTTCTGGAGTGCAAATGGATCATCCCCCCACAAAAAAAATATACACATTCTCTCTCACACCTTGCTGTACCACACCCATCAAGCACTTTCTTATGTTTTGGGGATATGTCATGTTTCTGTCACTTTCTAAATAACCTCATAGCTCATTGTTTTATGGGGGGAAAAACACGGCAATGGCAATGTCATTTTTTTGAAAGCAGTGCGTGCAAACTCTCATTTTTATTTAAAGTAATTCAATCAATGTTAAGACAGTCGGAGTGATTGGTAAGACGCAACTCTCTCTGGCTTTCCCCTACACTTTCTCTTCAAATCCCCTTTACCTTCCTCCACACCTCCCTCTTCCCTTATCAAAGCTCCATCAGTCACACAGGGAGAGGTGCTGGTGCTAGCTGGGGGAGTGGGTAATGGGACTTTCTTTTCATGCAACCTCAAAAGCTGACATGCATATTTCACACTGGCACCTACACACAGAACCACTTTGAGTGAATCCGTGGCACATACACACAATACCGTCCCTACCTACCCACACCCAATTTACTATGGGCAAAGAATCCCACCTTGGTGTGTCTGCATGTGGAAGACAGACAACAAAGACACAGAGAGACTCCACGCTTCAAACAGCAACCAAACAACACTGTCTGCAGGTTTAAGGTTTAAACACTCAGTCCTCAGAAGACGGAAAACTACATTCTTGCAAATGATGTTACTCACATTAATTTCATATTCTTCTCATAAAGGAAATCAGATTTCTTGTGTCTCCTATGTCATAACACTATGGCTCCATTAAATTAGTCACAGACCCCAATGACCTCAGATAAGGGTAAGAAACGAAGAGGCAGAAACAAAGTTATTACAACAAAACCGTGTCACGTCAAAGAACTCTTCACTGACATCTGACACATGAATTAAGGGATACTCAACTTGCTTTGCCCGGGGGCCACTTTCTCAAAATGACAGGAGGCCAGTTAATAAACAAACATTAATATTTATCAGATAAAATTAATAAACATTAAAAAAGTCAAGTAAAAATCTTTCTGTGAAATTCTTTATTTTAAACGGACAAAAATACAGGCAAATTCATCTGTCCATTTTTCACTGAATTGCCTGTTGTCACTGTCGCAGCCGCCCCACGCAGACACATGGGAGAAGTTTGCCCTCAGGAATTTCTGCCAGGCAGACAGCCCTGAATGCAAACTTCTCCCATGTGGCCCACGCATTTCGGGTGTACGTTAACTTTTTGTAGAAATTAAGTGTCATCATTTACACTGCACACTTTGCTAATAGGCTAACATGCAACTTTAACAGCCAAGGGACATTACTGAACATTTACTAATTGGTATAAACAAACCCAAAAATTCCCAGTGGGAATCAATTTATTTTCATTGTGAATTAGAAACCAGATAGGGATAGTCAACCAGTGATACAGTGAGTATCACTGGGTTAAGGGCCTTAAAAGATGATTCCACTGTCAAAAGATCATGGGCTCAATCGCTCAAATATCCGACGTATTCATCAACAACTACACTAAACTGCTACCTGTGCACGCATTCCTTACAAGTTATTCATTGAAAAAGCAACTGTTAAATGTGCGAAATGAAAAAAGAAAAACAGACTTCTTAATATGGCAGACACTGAGGTCTATTGATAAATGCTGCTCTTTCAGCCTCTAATCACAATTTGGAGGCAAAATGGAACGTTTTCTTTTCACGTTGGGAACTTGTAATTGCTGATTATCAACATCTCCTGAAGACTATATTGTTCTCCAAAACAAGAAAAACTCAAACACTTAGATACTACTTAGGAAATCACTGCAGAATTGCTTCAATATCCCTCTCTCCCCAAAATGGAACAGACTGTTGACTGCCTTCCATCTCGACTAAATCTCTTTGAGCCCCATGGGGGTGGGGGGCAGAGACAAACAAGTGAATGAAATGAAGCAGAGGTGATTTTCAGGTGGCACCGCACCAAGCATAACCATATTAAAAAAAAGAGGCCTTTGGAGTCTGTTGCATACCAAAATATACGAGAGCACGCTGCTTGAATATTTCAAAGCGCACTGATGGCTTTTATTTTGCACGCAAAGAGGGGAGTGTTGGTGTGCGGGGATGAGCGGGAGAGAGACATGAATTATGGGAGAGGGGGAAAAAAGGTAATACAGAAAATATATACAGTAGTAATACATACGGTACATACAATAGTAGGTAGAATAGAGGCAGCCTCCTCTGTGTCTGATCTTATTTCCCTCCTCACCTCCCTGGTTACAGCCCCGAGCTGTATCCTGTACAAGACAGGGGCAACGGAAGGTGGCGTTGCCTGGGGCGCTGTGTGTGACTGAGTGTGATTGTACATGTGTACATGTCTGTGCACAAATAAATGCAAGCATGTCTCCTCATTTTCCTTTTCTTTTAAGTGTCTACACATACACACATGCTTGTGTATTCTTTCAGAAGTGTGTATATGTGTGTGTGCTTGCTCACACCTATGTGTAGGTGTATACACAGAGCAGCCCAGAGCCGTGGCCACCTCATTAGCCTGCAACTCATTATGGGATTTTTCTATCTGGGCTGCTTCTCAGGCCAGTGGTTCTATGTATGACAGGACCTCCCTCCCAGAAGCACAATAATAAGATAAACCTAATCCCATATAAAATGAATGGGATCAAGTTAATTTCTTTGTTAAGTTGTTTTGGGAAGCTGCACTGATAGCCCCTTAGGCCTGCTGAGCCAACTTCTTACACCACAGCGGAAACAAAAGTGACTTGTGCCACATTTACATTTTAAGTATTTTAGTATCACTGTAATCCAAAGCAACTTACAATGATTTAATAATTAAGGATTCCAGTAATGTGTGCCTTGCCTAAGTTTTCCTAATGTGCCCAAACTACCGATAGTTGTTGTTTTATCAAACATTATGCTGAAGAGGGTTTTAAGATAATTCGTTCTTATATCCCATATTACCCAACTGTAACAAGAAATGCTTTGTTCAGTAGCGCTAACAAAGCAGAACAAAGACATACGAGAGTGCTAACCATGCAGAGTGGAAGTTTATGTGTATCTGGTCACATGCATGACTGCAGGTATAATTCTTCTATATGTAATCTTAGTTCATTTGCTTCTGTGTGTGTGCACCCATGCCAGACCATGCAGTGTGCTGAAGCAAGGGTTTTCCCGTTTCAAATCTGGTGTGATTAATCAAGTGATTAGGATTTATTTTCAGCTGTCACTTGAGCCCATGCATGCTTTATTTCTCTACATGCCCCCACAATATCAGTGCCACCGCCCATATCTGCCCAAAAGCAGAGGGGAAAACCCTGCTAGTTGAAGTGGTGTGTGTGCAGCAGGAGGAGTGTCTCACCTCTTGGACAGAAGCTTGTTGAAAGAGAGGAATAAGAGGATTAGTTCTCGGTATGTCAATGTGAATCTGCAGAGAGAGAAAGAGAGAAAAAAAAAAGACAAACACTGAAGCAACGGGCAGGTTAGCACAGATCTGGCCAATACAGATAATGACAGAGACAGAGAGGGAGAGCAACAGTTAGTGGATTGTGTTCTTGATTGAAGGCAGATGGGGGTTTCGGAGGTCTGAAATGGATAGCAGCGGTGGTCTTGAATGTGAGTGTGTATAAGTGTGTCTATGCATGTTGAGATGTCTCTGCGATACTATGTGCTTGGGAGTACATGTTTCTGTGTGTCTTGGACCACGTTTACACCATTTCAGAGTGTCTACCCCGGCAGACGAACAGTATGACAGGCAGGCAGATTCGTCTAAAGGGAGCCAGACGGATGCAGGGCAGCGGCTGGAGCCAAGCCAACTGGAATAGTCCAGACCGGACGGGCAGGACAGTTTGTGAGAGTGTGTGGCTTGTTGCTGACAGGACTGGGGATTGAGCTGTATTCACAGTCCTGTCTGCTCTGTCCACCTTACCTCTGTCACCTTTGGCTGCAGCACCAAAAACTCAGGATTCATCCTAGGAATGTCTATGTGGATCTGACAGCAACATGGGAGAGAAAGCTGTTAGACACACACACACACACACACACACACACATTTACATTCACGAGTACCAATGTAGAAGTCCCCTTCATTTCACATCCTCAATATTTCGCATTCAAAGCTGTTTTTGGCTAGCTATAAGATCTCCTCAGATGTTCTCAGAAAGGGTAACCCCCGAAAAAGGAGCAAATTCAGATTTAAAGGGTATTTTTCAACATGGTTCATGTTCTCATGATTGTGGCCATTCTGACTAAAGCTACAATAGGCAATTAGGGGGCTAATTTCTGCATTTACTTCTGGGCTTAAATTGAAATTATACTTCGTCGGGCTGCACGTGGGCCAACATGTACAGGGGTCGCTTGGATACCTTTGCGCAACGATTTCTTTTAGACTTGTATGTAGGATGTTTACGTTTGTTTTCATCGCCGTTTCGAACCCACTTCATGGCAGGAGTTGAATCAACCAGTTAACTTGCTTGATGCGCAGGTCCGCACAATGTGTTGTGGGCTCCTCTGAAAGCCTCTGTGACCCACCCCCAAGACCCTTGTCTGTGTAGGTCCACGGAGGCGTTTATGTGTGTTTTCAGAGAAACACAATTCTGGCATTACAGACAAGCGTTTGAAATGATTTATGTAAATTTGAAGTATATTTGGAAAGCTTTAGGAGGCTCACACTGCTTGCCCTGGTATACAGAGTCACATTTCAGGAATCTCCAAAACAGAAGTGGTGGGAGAAAAAAAAGTAGCATGACCCCACAGTCAGAACAGCCACAATTATGAGAAGACCCAGACCAGACTATTCCTTAATCAAGAGAATGCAAATGTAATACACTCAATGTGTGTCATGTTGGATATTGGTACTGAGCCAAACGGCACTGAGTGGAATGACTCCGTAATGCTTGTGCTGCTGATCCTACTGGGAATCAACAACCCTCTATGCAATCCCTCTACACTCAATGCAACTTTCATCAGCATTCAGTCCATTGTTTTGATTTGCTGGCACATATGGTTGAGTTCCAACTGCCCCATATAAAACTGTAGGTAGCTACTGCCAGCTCACAAGATCAGTACAAAATCTGCCAAGTACAAAATGGTGGGGCAACAAAGTAAATGAGTGGCTGGTTAAAAAAGTCAAACAAACCAAGATTATAAGATAAGCAAACGTTGGGCGTAGGCAACTGCTTGCTAAAACCTTAGCCACACAAACTTGATAAGCCTATAATATAACAAGGCTCTGCTACTGTGAGTGTGTTTCAGGAGTATTTCTGCCCCCTAGTGGTCAAATGTTGTTAAATGCAGCTTTAACAGTAGAACTAAATTTGCCGTTTCAAACACCAGTGTCAACAAAGAAGCTACCAGACCATCCCTTATGTCTTCTGATAGCTTAAAAATAGAGAAAAGCTAGACACTCTCTGGATGGAACAAAAAAAAAGCAGCAGTACTTCAAAAAGCTTGTAGTGCAAGCTGGGACTTCTACAATGGCTACATCCATACACATACGTACATACACACAAGCTGTTTGGGCAAGTTACCAACAACATAAACAGATATATAAAAGAGACAGATGGACACAAGAAGAGACACAAACTATGGAGACAGATGGAGAGATATAGACTGGCTGATGGACCATCCCATATGAGCAATGATAGATACACAGACAAACATAAGACATATAGGTACATGTAATGTATGCAAATATATATACAGCCACTTAAACATAATATACATAAAACACATACAAACACAGTGTCATGATGTGCAATTTGAGTGCCAAACCAACACATGTACGGACACACATAATGTCATAGACAGAAAAAAATATTTCACTAGAAATCACAGCACACTCCATCAACAAACAGCGCTGGAACAAGCAGAATTTGGCAGAAAAGGGGGGCTTCAAGACACGATCCAAACAGTCATCAAAACAAAGCGTGCCAGCTTTCTGGCACAGTGCAGAGGAGATCAATGGGAAATTAGACAGGATGTGAGAAATGTGTGTTTTTGCTATCGACAGCCCACTTTGCTGTTTCTTATCAGTTTGATTTGATATTTGTATGCAGAGGAAGCTTATTGTGTTTTCAAATTGCTTAGTGTTTGTGTGTGGGTTGGAACACGCATTTGTGAGTACCCAAAATTACGCACAAATCGTTGTACACGTTTGCAAATCTTATTTTTCAATTGTAGATCATGTAATACACATTTGTAAATATTATTGAGACTATTTTCACTCCCTAAATGGGAAGTAGTCGAGTGTTAAAATAAAAGAGTGGGGGGGGGGAGTGTAAAAGTAGACATTATTTTCAAAGCCAAAGGAAAGTGTTCATTTAAGCAGCTCTCTGAAGCTTGGTGCTGGTTGTGTTTACTCTGTGAACAGAGCTCGATCACACTCCTTCCATGTCAACACTGACAGACACACAGACAGACGAGCAGACATCAGTCCTATGAGTACATGAGGGAGAAAGAGGAAAGGACAGAGAGAAAAAAAGCATTGAACAGGTTCCAGTAATCCTGTCTGCAGGGCCGAATCCTGTCAAAACACACACTTTCTCAGACACACACGCACAAACATACACATAAACCGCCTTGTGTCCCGGGCTTGTGCTGAGGGAATACATTAGTGACAAGATGTTGTTCTTGTAATTGGAAATGAGACCTTTTGTAGTTCATCTTTCATTCTGTCCTTCAAGTTCTGCGATTCAGACAGGCATTAAAAAAAAGTCAGAAGTAGAGAAAATGATTAAACGCACAAGTAAACAGGACCCGTGAACATGTGTGGGCTTGAGTGCATGTGCATATACCTGTCTGTATGTGTCCTGATGGTGTTCGTCATTGCGGGAGTCATAATATTGCTGGATGAAGCCAAAATATTCTTGTCTCTTCCTCTGTAGGACACTGTCTCTCCTTTCCGCATTAGCTGGTAGGTAACCCTGAGAGAGAGAGAGAGAGAGAGAGAGAGAGAGAGAGAGAGAGAGAGAG